>QJNV01000004.1:373766-480868 GCA_004155935.1 Monosporascus sp. GIB2
ATATAAAAACCCCCCAATCCCCCCCCCCCCAAAAAAAAAAAAATTTATTCCTTTATAAGTTCTTTATTTTCTTTATTTTTAAGTGGGGAAATTAAACCCTTACGGGAAAATGCTTTAAAAACGGTAACGTTTTAAGTAATAATAAATTAACAATCCGGTTTTAAAACTTAAAAAGATATTAAGATATATCTGACTTTATAATAAGACTTTTAAAAAAAGGCTAGGCCTTTTTAAATACCCTTTAAGGCGTTAATAACGCGGCGTTATTCGGTAATGAAATCGGTAAGGGTTTCGACTATTTTGTTAGTAATTTTAACGTTCTTTTTACCGGTGCTAACCAGGCGTTTAATAACGAAACGTTTATTTTCCTACCGTTTGGTAATAACGGCCCTATCGAACTCGGTTTTCTTGGCCGTAAGTATAATAATAATAGTTTTTTTGCCCTATAAGATCTTTTTTACGCTTATTTAAACCGTTTTAACGGTTTGCTATAATTAATTAATAATAACTTTTTAACAAATTATAATAGTAATATTTATGTAACTAAACAATAAAGTACTTATACTAAAAATGTTAAACGATTATAACCGCGACAAAAATAATAACGCGGACCTTTAAAGTGCCGGAAAGTTATTACAAACGGTTAATAATAATATAACCGTTACGGCTTAACGGATTACGAATATTAATTTATAATAATATAAAGTTTACTTAAATTTTTACAATAACTATATTTATTCGAAACTGTTAAAAATATACGTTAACCTATATACCTTCTCCAATTATAATATTACAATAACCTTTTTTCGCGGTAACGAAATATAAGAATATTTATATTTATCATTTGCGTAAACGGGCGTAAAACCGGATAACCACCGGCATATACTGTTAAAGTAACAGCAATACGGTACGGCACGGGCAGGTATAATGCTACTATTATTACTATTGTTATTATTATAGCTACTGCGGTAACAATAGTAACAATAATAAAAATAATAATAGGAAGTAAAAGAAATATGTAAAAATAACTAGGAAAAAATAGGTTAGGGAAAAAAATCTATAACAAAATAATTAAGTACTTAAAAAACGAACTTACGTCGTTTTACGTTATATCGAAAACATATTTAACGATATCTTTATTTTTAAAAGCTCTTACGTACCACTTATACCCCCCTTACTAAATTTTTTCAACCTTTAACAGTGCTCCTAAAGATAGAAGCACGGCAAGAAAAATAACTTTATTAAATACTAAAATGCGAACCCTTTTCGGGGTTTTAGCGCCTTACCAGTAAGGGTTTGGCTTGTATATATATAAAGGGGCTTCGCCTCTAAGTAGTTAAGGAAAAGCAGGCGTTAATAGTTATCCATTTATTACCCATACTACGGACTACCTGCTAGGCTCCTTCTTCTGCCTTTCACTTTATACTTGCACCCCTTCCCTTGACAAAAACCGAAACAAAATTTAAGTAGGTTAAATTACGTAAGATGAATTTATTTAAATTAAGATATTTATTTTAAATTACTAAAATGAGTTTACTTAAATTAAAATATTCATCTTAATCTATTTTAGGATATATATATACATTCGTTAGATTTCATAATTAAATAATAACAGCTTATAATATAACTTCGTTACCTAAAACGCCTTTAATATTACGAAATGAAATTAAGTTATTTGTTTAATTATTACGTAGATTCCTACAGTACTCTAGCTAATATAAACTCGTACGTTTAGATTTAATAGTTGGTTAACTAATATAGCCGTTATAATAACCGATCGGTTTAAAATATAACGTTAATTATTAAAATTAGCTTCTTATATAATAACAACTTCATTTTATATTTTATTTTAAATATTATAAATAAAATATTTTAAAGACATTTTTATAACTTATTTCGTATTTATATTAAAGTTATTAAAAAAATAAACGTTATAATTACCGTTTGTAATATTTAAAAAATATTAGGTAAAGCTTAAAGGAATCATATTAAAATATTAACTTATAAGCGGTCTCTAAATTAATAAAATTAATAAAGTCTTTAAATTTACCTTTTTATTATTTAGCGGTTAGTAAAAAACGTTTTATAATTTAAGAAATTATTATTAAGCTTATTAAATTAGAAATATTACCGAAAACGATATTTTAATATTAAAAGATTAAAATATACCGGGGATTACGTATTCCGTATTAGCAAAGTGGCTAAGACGTAATTATAGTAAATAATCGAATAGAGAAAAGCATAAGATCGGCGAACTACTCGTCCAACTAACCCAGCCAGCCTAATTAGCCCAGCTAATCTAATTATAATATTTAAAGGATTACGACTCTTTTTAACTACAAGAATTAATAATTAAATACCTTCGCCTATACTCGGATAAAACGATATATCACTATCTAAAACTAGCTTAATTCAACTTGCGTAAAACTATTTATAGCGTTAAAAGTATTTTCATTTATAATACTAGCTTAATATAAAAATAACCGAATTTAATATCCACTTTGTAAACTTTATTTTTTTATATGAACGCTATTAAAATAATAGTAATAAGGATATATTAGGAATCTTTTCGCTAACTTAATACAGCTAAAGAAATTTATACTTATATATAACAACTTTATATTTTAAAACGAATATCTGCGAATCTTAATCCATTTATTATAAAAGAAAATGGTGAGAAAATTTTGCCATATTAATCTAGGAAAGCGGTATACGTTTTTACTACATTATTCGTCCCTATTAATTTTAAAACCAGGCGCATATATCTTATTCCTCACTGCTTCCGGTAACTTACTTTTAACACCTAATTCTATCCCTAATCTATTACCTATTACCGTTACTATTTCCACCCGTAATTGATTATCTAGGAAAAGCTAGAATTTATCCCTGCTTATCTTTTCTATTTTATACACCCCCGTTCTATACTTCTTTATTACCACTTTACACCCATAAAATATAATAGCGATTAAATAAATAATGAGCGCGGTACGAATTACGGTATTTTAATAATATATGTAATTTTACAATTTTAACTATATTAGTTTTTAATATTATTTCCGCGATATTATTAATATCGAATGTACTTTATTTTAAAAAGGTTTGGTTAAAGGTTGCGTTATTTATTCCGATTTATTAATACCTTTTTTATATATCCGTTATTTTAAATTTATTATATATTAATATTTTTATATTTTTATAATAATATTTTATTATTTAAGTTCGATATATTTTAATAATTTATAGCTTCTTTAATTAATAAATTCGTCCGTTACATTTGTATTATAATAAATATTAAAGTTTTTATAACGAAAATTATAAATAAGAAGTATTTTTTAATTAAACGAAAATTATCAGTAAGGTAAAACATTTTCATATTTGTAAAAAAAATATAAAAAATAGATTTTATTTATAATAGTTATAAAACGTATAAGTTTTATTTTTGTTACTTTTTATTTATATATAAATTTCGTAACTAATATTTATATCTCTAAATTGAAATAAATAAAATATTTTAAGGATATCTATAAGGGATAATTATTATATTTAAAAAATAGTTAAAGGTTAAAATGCGTTTTATAGACGTTTTTAGATAATGATATAATATTATAAATACTTATAATAATAATTTAACGTAATTAATAAAATCAATATCGAAAAGCGAAGAAAAATAGATTAAATAATTCTATAAAATTAATTAATACCGTAAAATTATTAAAATTAAACCGCACTATATATTGTTTTATTTAATTTATGTTTATTTATAAATATTTTTATAACTGTAACGTTTTAAAATAACGTTATTATATCGCTTAAAGGTTTAAAGTTATTAAAAGCCTATATAAACGTATAATTAAAATAACTTTTTATTAATTATTTAATTTTCTAAGTTAATATAATGAAATTACGGTTCGAAATATAAGAGCTTAAAATAAAGAAAAGTTAGAAAATTTAATATAGGTACAGGATATATTAGTTAAGTAATCCTTAGCTTAAAGGCGTTAATAATATTATTAATAACCTTATTTATTAAGCGAATCTTTTAATTTATAAAAACGTAAAAGCGGTCGTAAGTATTTAAATAACTAATTTTTATAATACTTATGATTTTTATGATTTTCGGTTACGTTTATTTAAAAAAAAACTATATATTATTTATTTTTATACCAAGTTAAATAACGATCATGAAAGCTTTCTAGTTATAAAAGAAAAAAAGCGGACATTTACCTATATTAATTTTAGGCGGTATAAATAGTATATCTGGGGGTTTTTCATACGTAGATAATAAAGCATTAATATTTTACGTTTTAACTTTAAAAAAATAAGAAAAATAGCAGATATTTAATATAAAGAATTAAATAAATAAGCCGATATTAATATTAAATTATAACGTTATTATAAGGAAAAGTAGAAAACTATATTTTTTATTATAATTTATAATTAAAAGCGTTATTTTATAACGTACTACATAAGCTCCTTGGACATACAAGCTCGTCGAATACTTTTTGATACTCCGTACTAACAAATTCAAATTACTTAATTATAATATATCGCATTAATTAAAATTAATCGGATTTTTTTTACTAGACGTATTTATAGTTTTATTATAAATACGCGGATTATATCCGGGCTTGCCGCAAACCCCGCATTTCCATTTCTTCGTTTTACCCCTTTTACGACGATTACTTTTAACTATTATTAACTATATTTTTCCACTACCCCTTTTTTTTTCGGCTAGGAAAACTTATTTTTTTTATATACTAAATATCTCTTTTTTTTTAAAAAATGGTTTATTTTTAATTTTTCGAAGTTTATTTAAAATATAATTAATTTCGCGTAATTAGGCAGCTTTTTATTTAAAAAATAAATCTATATTAAAGTATTAATTAATTTTTAATTAAAAAATTAACCGATTTAATACTTTTTATTAGCGAATGACTTTGGAAATTTTTAAATTTTTTTTTTGTAAATAACGTTTTTATTTTTTTATTTTCTTAATATTTTTAAAGGGTTTCGCGGGCGGGAAAATCGAACCGGCGGAAATTAACGGGAAAACGGTCGGCGGAAGCATAACTAAAGAAATTTCGAATTCGGAAAAAACGGTATTAAAATAGAATAAAACGAAATTAATTTCGGCGAATCCGGATTTAATATTATCGAACGTTATAATAATTTTAAATACGTTATAAAAGCCGGTAAGAATATTTTTTTAGCGATATAAATATAATAACGTCGTATAAAACTTTTAATATATAATAAATAAACGTATATTAACGGGGAAAAATAAAATACGTTAAAAAATTAAAATTTATACGAAAATATACGAGTATACAAAAAATAATAATATCGTAATTAAGGTAATGTTTTTCGAATTTTATCGAATAATAATTTTCGTAACTACTAAAAATAAAAAAACCATTTCGATTTTTTTTTATACACGTTCAAATATATTAATCGAAGTATTAAACTTTTTATAAATTTAATTTATTTATTATTTAATTATTATTATTTAGTTATTATTATTTAAAACCATTTTTAACCAATTATGAATAATAAATTATTACGAAATTAATTTTTAAAATAATTGTTCTTTGTTATAGTAACAAATTACAATATAACCTAATTTTAAAAATTAATAACTTTAATAAATATAACTTATTTTTTTTTTATTAAACTTATTTAAATCTTTTACATTTTTTGGTATTAATAATTATTATACCCGTTAGTATAAAAAACCTTATTAAAAATTTAATTTCGTATAAATTATAAATATTTTTTATTATACCGTATTTTGCGATAATAATTGATATAAATTCGAATTACTTACAAAATATTTTTAGATTTTGGCATAATATCTTTTAATAATTAATTTTCCGATTTAAACACGTTATAATTTTTTTTACCGTTTAATAAAGTTAATTACTTAATTAATTCCGACGCGTTCCGTAACGCGTTACGTAAGTAATAAATTCGTTATATTTTTAATATATTAATACCAGATAAAAACGTTTACGTATTTAGGTTAAAAATTCGGTCGATAATAAATTCTTTTTCGGTTACCGTTAATTTTCGCAAATTCCACATAATACTGGTTTGAAAAGGTTTGCCGTAAAGTCGGTTTTTTAAAATAAATAAAAAAACGTTATATATAAAACTACACCGTTTTAAATTTAATTTCGGGTTTCGTTATTTACCTTAAATAACTAAGTTTATTTTAACTTTTTTTATAAAACGTTCTATAATATTAATGTTAAAAAATAGACGATTAAAGATAAGTGGTAAAAATGGTTAAAAAAATGTCCGACGAGTTTGTGTATCCAAGGAGCTTATGTAGTACGTTACAGGATTAATATTATTTATATCATTATTAATTAATTATATTTAAAATTAAAATTTATTTTTTAAGTAATAAATTCGTAAATTTATTTATACGTTAGTATCTTAAAACCTTTTTAAATATTTTAAAGGATTTATCTTATTTAAATATATAATTTCTTTTCCGCCGTTTAAAAATATAACTTTTTGTAATTTGTTAACCTAGGATATTATCGGCTAATAATACAGCGGTAAATTTTTCTCCGCGGTTTTAATAAAGTTTTTTTTATAAGTTATTTACTTTTTTTAATCATGTTAATTTTTTTATATTAACGGATTTCCATTTTTTAAATTCGGCAATAACCTTACTTTTGCCCCGACCAGTTATAATACATTTATATCTAAAATAAAACTTAAAAAAAAATTTCGAAACTGTATATAAATAAATATTATTCGTTTAAATATACTCTGATAGTTATAAAAAACTTTTACGCTAATTTTTCCTTTTATTTTTAAAATATTAATACGTTACTTTTTAATAACAACATTTAAATTTATTAAAAATTGGCGATTAATTTATTATAACGTAAATAATGTTTTAAAATAAGTTAAATATGTAAAAATAAAAAGGTCGTGCTTATTTATCATCCGTAAAATATTTAATTATAAGTTATTTAATTATTTACCGAAGTTATTAAAAGGAAGGCTAAAATTATTAGCCTTAACGTTAAAAAGTACGTGAAATAACGGAGCGGAAAATTATCTAATCCGATACCATAATTAACCTTTATTATTAGCGATATATTACTTATAAACCGAAAGTCAAAAAGTTAAACCCATAGTTTATAAAGTAATTAATTTTTAGCTTTATTAAAAGCTTATTTATGCGACTATTTAAAATTTTATTTTGCCGGTAATAAGGAGAAAAGGAAAAGAGATGGGGCAGAAGGGACAAAAAGAGTTAAACCAAATAGGAAAAATAAAAAATGAAAAACACGGGTTGAAAAAAAAAAAGAGGATATAAAAAATAGCAAAGTATTCGTTAAGAAGTAAGGTAAATTAGGGCTAGTCGCTTATAAACCTTAAGCGCTAAACCCTAGATTATAAGCAAAAAAATTAAAAAAAGCTTTTTTTAACCGTACGATACAAACCTTAGTTATGGATCTTCTTTTTTATCTATAATTATACGACAGCCTCTACGGATTTATATAAGGTAGATTATTACGGTAAAGGAATTTATCCGCCATTAAACGATTAAAGAATAAGGGAAAAGGTTCATTTAAAGTAAGCAATAACGTAACTTACGTACGGCCCAAGGTCGTAAAGGATTTACCTTTTAAATTTATTAAAATTTTATTTATAAAATTCGTTCGAATATCTTTATAGTTTAAAGTTTCGTTTGCTTGTTATTATTATTGTATCAAAAGGAATTTCTTAGGTTATTTTATACCCCTTTTCGATTTTTATCTCGTTATATCCTTAAAATATTACCCCTTTTTCTTCGTAACTTTTTTATAAGTAATTCATTTATATAAAAAACTGTAATTAATTAACTTTTTTTAACAATTTTAAATTTTTTCTTTTCGAGAGAATAAAATTTTTTTAATTTTTAAGGCGATATTATAAACGCAAATTTTTCCGGTATTATTATTAAGCCGTTTTTTTCAATATCGCCGATTTTTTATTTACGTACTAACAAAACGGATTTAAGGTATTTTTAATATTATAAATATATTGTTTAACAGGAAATAAGGTAAAGAAATAACGTAAATAAGACAAAACTTGAAGGTTTTTAATTTTTATGCAAATTTTAAAAAGGTAAATTTAAAAAAAAATATAATATCGATATGTAAGCAATATAATAATTAAGGATAAAGATAATAAGGCGGAAATATAAACGAAATAATAAAGAAAAAACTTAATTTTTAATTTTTTTTTTAAATAAGAATTAAATTTTATTATAAATTAATTCGGGACGATTCGTAGAGGAAATTAATTATATAATAATTTTAATATGATTTCATTTTTTAATATTAATGTTTATATTTAATCTCCGATTCTTTTTTCGATTTAACGAATTATATAATAAGTAATATTATTATTTTTAATTATTTCCTTTTATTTCAATAAATCTAGTTCGAAAATGATGCTTTTTTAATTAATATCGGTTACTTTAAAAATATTATTCGTAAAATCTTTAATATAAAAGCAATTTATTTATATAACGGCCTTTTACATATTATTTTTAAAACGGTTACATCTATTTAATTTGAATTAAAATTAAAAATAAAAAATAAAATTATATAGCAAATAATAATATCGAACGTAGCATTTTTTAAACCGTCGGATGTACGAATTGCAGATTAAAATATTAACCTAAAAATTCCAGCAGGTTTTAAAACAAGGGATGTTGTCCCAAATTAGGGACCTCCGCAAGGGTCCCTAATCCCAAAAATGGGGCTGCTTAATTATCTTAGCCCAAGTTCAGCCCACCTCAGCCTCCTCCTGGCTTCTTAGCCCACGGCTCAGCACCAGCTTAGCTTTGAAAACCGAAATGGATTTTGGTGAGCTTGAGTTTCGTGTCCGAGTATATTGGTATTTTCGTTAACACCGTGTTACTCTATTATAACATTCCCAATATCGACCGTATAACCGATATATACATCAAATGCAAAGGAGGAAATAGATATCGCCTGGTTGCTGCACCCCCACGCCTCCGTGGCTGGTGCGTTGTGGCTTCTTTCATCCGTAGTAGAAACGATGCTCAACTAATAAGATCCCCGATCCAGTTCCAAAATGTGTTCGCATTAGTATGATATCATTGTGATAAAACACCATCCAATGTATTGTATAACAGCGTAGCCTTGAAATATAGCTATGAGGGTGCATCTTATTGCAGGGTCTTCCCAGCGTTGAAACTTATCTTTCACTTATTTACTTAATCCATCATCTGATCAGCCTGTCCAACATGCCGTGGCTCGATTTGTCTGGTACGAAAACACATCATAAGTCACCCAAACACTCAGCTAACGTACTCTCGCTGGTTACCTTAGACTTTAATGTTGTGTGCTCCGTTCTCGGGGGTTTCTTTTTGTTATACAACCTTTGCTCCCATGTCCTCAAAGATCACTTCTATCTTAGCGATCCTCGTATGTCGATGAAACATTCGTTTCGATTCTTTCTCGCCATATGTGATGCACTAACACAAAGAAGTTGTAACTTTCGGCCTCGGTGTTGCCTTAGGCCCATATGCTGCAGACTTTTGTCCGCCCGGATCACTTCGGGAATGTCGAATACATCTTGCTCGAATTTGCGCGGTTGACGCTCGCCGTCGGGCTTGTATTATCTGGTATCCAACTTCCGAAGTACGAGTTTATGACCGCTTCAAGGATATCAGCAATGAACCTAATTTGATGTTGCGAAGTAAATATCTCCGGAGGCGTTGGCGATCTCTCTTTTCACTTCTTCTTCCCGTCATGGCGGCGACGTGGTTGATTTCGGGTACCATAATGTACCTGTTGATACCTGGCATCGCATACGTCCGTCTTCAGCCTTTTCCCCAATTGAGAAATATCGACTGATGACGCTTAATACAGGTGGATGCGCTCGCGCTCGGAGCATGCGTAACACCGACAGACCCAGTTCTGTCTATGTCTACCGTGAAAGGCAGATATGCACGCGAATACGTTCCGCAGCACATGCGGCTTATCATCTCCGCGGAGGCTGGCGCCAACGATGGTTTCGGCTACCCCTACCTCTTTCTGGCGCTGTATCTGTCACGATACGCGACAGGAACAGCGATCGGAAGATGGGTATATGAGACATGGCTGTATGCGGTGTTGCTGAGTGTGCTCTATGGTGCGTTTGTCGGCTACCTATTTAGCATTATACTGCAGCAAGCAGAGAAACGGTAAGCGTCCTTTATGGCAGTGACTATGGCCTTTGGACGGTGTTACTTATATCTGCAGCTCTTTTGCCGATCTCGAGAGCGTGCAAGTATACGGAATCGTAGTTGCAGTGAGCGTCGAGTTGTGTTCGGTTTTCTATCGAAGATGATGCTAATCGGTATAGATCTTTCTGCTTGGGACTTGCGGGATGCTTGGAATCGACGACTTGTTGGCGTGCTTCGTCGCCGGCAATGTGTTTACATGGAAGTAAGCAAGCTGAAGACCCAGTTATAGGGTTATCCGATTTCAATGGCTAATTGCTACTGGATTAGTGACTGGTTCAGACAAGCGACCCAGGACGATGCGCTTCAATCTACTATGGACTACCTCCTCAACGCGACAGTTTTCGCCTTCCTTGGAGCCATGATGCCGTGGCAGGTTCGTTTCATATCTAATGAGAAGTTACCCGTTTTAATGCTCACGTCGTCCGTAGAACTACGAGTTGCAGTTCATGGCTCCTTGGCGCTATATCATCATTGCCATATGTCTGCTGATATTTAAACGTCTTCCCCCTTTACTCGCCCTGTACCGGATAGTCCCTCAGATCCGCAGTTTCAAGGAGGCGGCATTCGTGGGGTAAGTCTTTCGCAGCAAGCCTACCACAAGGATTAACTGACTTGCACTTCATTTTATAGGCATTTTGGACCCATTGGAGTAGGTGAGTTCTCATTCAACATCCGCAGTACGGCCTGGTTTCTAACCAGTGAACCTTTATTCAGCGGCTATCTATTACTCCGGGATCGTAGTTCGCTATCTCGAAGAGCGTCCGGGGGAGCTCGGTCAAACCGAGGAACGGCTTCGCTCTACGGTGCGGCCGGTTATATATTCCGTCGTTGTGGCCAGCATCATCGTCCATGGACTCACGATTCCACTTTACAAGGTATATTTAGAGCTACCGAAACATCAAGAGCTTTTAACGCCATACCAGGAAATGCTAATATATGCATGGCCGTAGTTCCTGGGCCATTTCCCCCACTCCATAACACACCCGATAAAATCGACGAAAGCAGCATGGCGCCCGCACCCAAGACTGCGGTTACTAGAGTTCGAAGACCAAATAAACGGCGAGGTGGAGAAGTGGATGAGGAGTGGACACAGATGGATTTTTGGATCTGGGGACAGAACCAGCCGAACAACGGGAGAAAGGGGCGTGGATAATCACGTCTGAATGTTGTTGGTTGGTAGACGGTCCCTCCATTTAAAGCATGTGTCTAACATCTGCAGTCAGAGTTGGCCCTAATCTGTGAGCATACTGACGCTGAAAATAATTTTCTACCCGCATCCGGTAAGGGGCGTGATACGTTATAGCATGATTGCAAACGAGCATATCAAGTCGCTAAACGCAGAGGTCACTGAGACGCTCGATCCCGGGACATTGATCTGGAACTAGCACCACCATGCTTTGTAATACTCCATTCGCGCTCCGCCTACGGTCAAACTGCCTTCGCAGATGACGGTTTTGTCGATCAAATGGGTTCCACTCTCCTGCTCCTCGCTTGGTGTAGACTTATTCGCCCATGACTGAATATCCTGTCGAAGGTGTTATCAGAGAGGGGGGAGTGGTAGAGGGGGATAGCAGTCTCCATAGATCCTGATTCCCGGCCTGCAAGCACTTGAGTCTTATCCACGGCCCTGACAGCATGATCTCGGCAGGGTGACGACCTCGCTTCATTGTTGGCTAGTCATGTTTAACTTCACTGCCGGCCCCGCTGGTAATAGCATGCCAGGGCACTTGTACTATCAAACGGCCGAAGTCGAGACTATAAGCCAGGCTCTAGCCTCCTTAGATGCGCTTCGAAATGCATCCGGCAGAGTTGGGCGATCCTGATCGACTCGAGAATATCGCTCTTATCGTTAGGACTAAGCTTGCCGTCACTGGTTAAAGGTGCTTTTTCCACTCCCATGGTGACATGCCACGCGATCCGCGGAAAGGGGGAAGGGTCGACAAAAAGTACATCATCAAGTGAAACCACGTTGGCCGTAGGCCGGGACTCACGTTATCAGGAGGAACAGGGACTACCTACATGATATCACAAATGCCGGACTTGACAAGAACGACGTCATGTGTTAGTGTTCAGACTTGTTTCATTTCCAGCACTCTCGCCCGACTGCCAATGCGATATTAGCACCTATCATCTCGAGGAGAGACCGATGGGGTGGCGGAAAAGTACAGCAAGTGAAGCTACGGCAGCTCTAAATCACCACTACACGTAGTCACCCACCGTTACTGCAAATCAGACACGAAGGAGAACGAGCGCTTCATCCGCCAGAACGCGTTGGCCGTCTTGGATGACTCCCAGACATCTCCAGAGGGAGTCTACATTTGTGGCTCTGTTAGTAAGAGCTTCCTGCTTCAACTCGTTGCCCTTCAATCCCCCAACAAATCTGCTCACCACTATCCTCAAAAGAATGGCTGTTGCGGGGTAAGAGGAGATGTTCTGGCCCCAGCATGACGGGCTCTGTCTCTTCCTCCAGCTTGTCGAAGTGCGTTCCTACACTCGGGCAAAATACTGAATGAGAGGCTCCCGTTCTTCTTGCTCCAGTCTGGTGAGGTCGTTTATGCACGCACGGATGGCCCAGAATGATTTCACCGTTCTGCACCCTCACCCATGCACGCAACACGACCTTAATAGCATCGTACCACGGAAATACCGAAGGGCCAGCAGGAAGTACACGTCAAGTGAAGCCACATCGTTGGCTGTAAGAACATTCTCATGCTATGGCGTTGCGTACACAGAACCGCTAGCCACCTTTCCCTCTTATGGCAATACAGATCCGGATTCCAACGGGAAAAAGAGCGGGCGACGCCCAACGATTAAATGCGCCGCTAAGTATAGATACCAGTTACCCCTGGAAACAATCCATAACCCCCTGGCTATGTGTGTATCCTGTTGTGATTGATGATTTAGTTAAAATTCCGGATTCGCCTGTTCGCTGATGCTTTGATGGATGTGAGTGAGAAGAAACGAAGAGAGATACCTGTCCCGACGGGATGGGACATGGGGATCAAGGGTGTATATGTGCGTAGACGCCTCTACGCGTGTATGAGTAGACATCTAATTAAGAGGAAGAAGAGAAAGAGGTGGGGCTCGAGAGCGGACAGCAACGGGCCGTGTCCGCGTTATCCTGTAACCTCATCCACTCCCTCCAGCTGAGCTGGCGTAGCCTGATGCTTCTTGATCATGTGCCGCCGCCAGTTGTCCTTCCTGGGGAAAGCCTTTCTGCCCTTGAAGTAAGGGCAACTCGGGTCCGTACAGTGGAACGCCTTCGTCTTCAGATGCTTGTCGTTGATGTGGCGGTCGAGATGCGTCTTGGTGCCGAACTTCTTGTCGCATCCGTCGTAGGGACAATTGTGTTTGCGGTCGTGGTACCGCTTGTGATGGTTGAGCTTGTGGATCTGGTCGAATGTCCGGCCGCACTCTTCACATTGCAGAATGACGGATGACGGCGAAGGCCTCGACCCCTCCGGCGACGAGCTAAATCCGGGCTCAGTCTTTACTGGTAGGAATGGCGGGGCCACGGGATATGGCGATAGCGATCCTGTTAGCCGGGTATCCGGCGTCCTTCCACTCGACGGGTCCGTCAAGCTTTGTCCCGGCGTGGTGGAAAATTCAAATGAGTCGCCGGACCGGCGGGGCTCATCAGGGCTAGGGATGTCCAAGTATTGATCAACGTCGACCTCATCATCGTATTGATACGGCGGGTCAATACCAGGGGAGTCCGGCCTTGCATGGTCGGTGGTAAATTCAGCGGCCGCGGGCATTGGTGGAGGCGACGCTGAGTTTTCAATTTGGTATTCCGTGTAGGCGGCCTTCTCAGTGGCGGTGGACGGGTTCATGATCTTCATTGGCGACACGAACGTCTCCGGCAGCGGCACAGGTGAGTGAGAGCTTCGAAGTCCAGAGGGACCTGGGGCATCTGTTGTATCTATGTCCATGGGTTCGGGGATGTCCGGGCTCTGAAGCCGCTCTTGGACTCGGCTTGGGGGCTGTGCAAGCGCGGTACCCACCGGAGGCAGCCCGTAGAGATCGGTAGGTGACGAAACAACATCCGCCCCAAAAGCCACCGACGGAAGCTCCGATTCAGTTTCCGTGGTCTGCCGCAACCCAGAGTCTGTACGAATCGAGGTGTTTTGGGTATTGGGTTGCGCTGCCCCTCCCATATACCTCTGCTTTATCTGGTCCCTTTCCTCCCGGGATTTGTCCACACCGGAAGGACTCATGGTTGTGGGCGAATCCGCATATGACTCGGGCTCTGCAGTGAATTCTCCTCCGGGAGGAAACGACCGTAGCCCTATCCCCCTCGAAGCATCCGTGTCTGGTTCTTGCTTAATTGCAATAGAACCATCAACCGGTGACGTGGGGAAGAATTGCTGCGGAGTCGTAGTCCCGGCAGTTTGATACGTAGCGACGGATCCGTGGGTCGAGCGCTTCCTCCTGAAAGCATAGTCTATCAGTCGCCTGATGGATGAACCAGTGCTTCCTTGTTTCTCGCGGGATTGTTTCAGCTGGGCCTGGTATAACTCATTCATCTGCTCGGTAGGTGGTACAGGCGGTAGCGCCGGGTCAGAATCCATCGATATCCGAGTGTCATAATAACTCGAGTTAGCAGCAACGGGAGCGGCGGAATCATGGTCCAAAGGCTGGGCCGAGGTTGGTTGTTCTGTTCCGGGAAGCCCTGGGGCTCGAGAAGAAGGTTCAATATCTCTGGCGTAGTAGAGCGGATATGGAGATTGCGCAGAGATAGTTCCATGGTCCCTTATTAAGCCGTCTCTCGGAACATATGTAGGATATGCCTGAGAGTCAGCGGGGCCACCAGGGGCCGGCACGTATTGGCCAGTCCGCTCATCTTTAACAGACGGTTGGGCCGGCGACCGTTGTGTAGGGGACTCTGCAGGGGGGAAGGCTTGGCCGCATAGCGAACTTCTCCGATGGGATTCGCTTGGCTTTGCTGTTGGTATGCCTTCCTCTGCCTGGAATTCCCTGGATTTCCTCCTGTACCGGAAGTAGAGAAACCCTAATACGATGAGCAACAGGCCACCACCAAACAGTGAGCCAATGACTGCCCCGGCAATCCCACCCGGGGATATGGAAGAGCTCCGCGCCACGAGGGCAGCCCTAGGGTCTAAAGAGGAAGTCATGCTTTTACAATGTGACGTGACACCTCACTATCGAAAGGAGGGACTGCTGAGCTGTCCGCACACCCGTCAATTGAATCCCTTTTGAAGGCCGTCTGGAAAAAAGACAAAATGCTATGTAGAATGCATAAGTTACCAAAGCCGGCCCGGAAGACATATAACATCCGGCACCTGAATGGTAGCCGACGCGACGCCACACGACCGACGACGAGAATGAAGTGTGAGACGCGAGATGGTTCGAGCAGCCAGGCGCGGCAGCTAGCGGATAAGGTGCTAATAGCGCCGACACCCCGACGAGGTGGCCTCGAGAGCTCCTGCGTTACTACGTAATGGCGCCGTCCAATGCCGATGAAGAATTGACGACGGCCCTGGCACTTATTCGCATCATCAGGCGCAGCAGTATGAGATAGGACGTTAAGGTTTAGGTAGGATGATAAAGTAAAGATCGTTCAGCCTCATCGAAATGTGGGAGGCGGAAACATCCCCGGCCGCCCTAAATGGGGGTTAGTTCGTGGCACCTTGTGCACCATCCACTAGACCAGCACGGGTTGGAGTCCTCAGGCTTCAGGTCGTGCGCGCTTCGGCGGCCTGCGCTGTTACCACACAATCATGGGTGGAGGTAATCGCCATAGAGATCAAGTGAGATACAAGGGGATCCCGGGATAGAGCGCTAACAATTTAGGGTTGGGCTCCAGGGCTAGTTCCCTGAAGGTTCCCACGGGGCTGCTCGGGGCTGCTGGGGCTGGCGAAGCTGGAGCCAACAGAAACAAAACCAAAACAGCTGCGCCACACATCCCTACCACCAATGTGGAGAGGTTAATCATGAAATGGCAGCCCAGTCGGGGAACGCGATAAGGTGTGACCTAATCCGACCAGAGAAGTAATCATATCCCTCTAATAGTTGCGACAGTATAAATCAGGGGCCTTAAGAATGAGCCTCAATGTCGATATATAGATCATGATACCGCGGTAGGCTTCCTAGTGATCATATGACTCGATACGCAACAACCGACGCTGCAGATCTCGTCCCCCGCTATCAGTGTCAGCAGTGGTGTTGGCATCAAAGAACGCCAGCATCCCGGCCCACCATTTCTTTGCAACGTCCTTACTTACAGTCAGTCCATCCCAGTTGCGCATTATATCCACCACTCGTAATGCCTCCACACCCCTACAGGCATATTTTACACTTCCATCGCATTCCGAATCCAGTAGGAAGAAAGCAACAAAGCCTGACTGGCCGCAGCAACTCCAGGCTCGAAATTATCCGGCGAGGGCGAGTACCTGCCTGATAAGATGGTCAGGTGTCTTCGAAAGTTTCAATGACTCCTCGCCCTCACTGCAGTACCACTCCGCGCATGGATGGCACGTCCATGGCGGCCCATGGCCGACCAACCAGGGTAGATTTGAGGGATGCCTTCCAAGATATGCTCGGCGACTGAGACGAGATAACTCACTGCGCATCCGACGATGATTATCAAGGATTGGAATGGATGATCGAAACCCTCCACAGCTTGATTGGCTGTGTGGGGACTTCCCAACGTTGTGTGTTTACGTAGGCCCTCACCGGTGAGTCTCTGGGACCTGTTACATGTACGACGAGCGTCGCCATCTGAAGCGGCATAGATGACTGTTTTCACCGAAGATGGGAGAATTTGCGTTTGAAATCCATCCGCCGCTTCGCTTGCCATGCTGCGCAGCCTAGGCAGAGTCTTTAGAACCTAGTAGCTTGTCTGAATGAGGCCAATGTTCCCTCACTGCTACCCAGGTGCGGTTGATATGTCACGACTCCGATGGGGTTTTGCGGTTGTCAGGCATATACTTCGCTCCGTGGGCAAGTTGGGCCGTAAGTCTAAGGCCTACATGTTGGTTTCAATAGTCGAGCTGCCTACCCCAACTGTGGATCATCTTTCTTAGCTGCCATCAATGCCGCCTGGGAGGCTGCCTCGCGGAGGCTGAGTTAGCTACCCAGGCATGGATCTGGAGCCGGTATCCAAGGAGGTTGTGTGTTGCTGCCTAACCACGAGGTCGCGAGTGCATCTACCGTCCGTTCGGCAGCCTCAAATCCTATATGGCTCGATTGCGGGTTTGCAGATGGCGCTCTGAGATCGCAGGATAAAGAGGCCGAAATTCCGCATCTATTATTCGCCTGCTGTAGCTCGCGGTCGTGAAATGTTAAGTGTTGCTGACGGCGCACACTCGGAATTCACCCGCATCAGTATGCAAGCTACATACGCAGGGTGGCATTGGAAACCACGACTTGGAAAATAAGCTTATATCGATATCAAGAATGTTGCTAGACGAAAAAGCAGCGTCTGGTCGAGTCGCATAGGTTGTGTCAAGGTATCGAGCCTGTTTTGACGAAGTCCATTTGGCGTAAGATCTGTTACCTAAGCAATCCGTGCACCCCACGATTGCGAGCACTTCCGCAAAGGGGGAATATAAAGGCTGTCAAGCCAGGGCGACTAGATCTTGACCTCCGCCTAGGGACTCGAATTGGGTTTGAGACGTATCTAAGCCTGTCTCAGAGAGGGCTTTAGAATATTTATTGTCGACATCTACATGGAATGCATAGAGCATCTATTTCTCGTACTAGAGTCTAGAGGAGCTACCTGGCTGGCATGCCGTGCGTCACCTGTCATGTTTCACCTGCTTGCCCGTTACTCAAGGGTGAGTCGAGTTCTGGAAAATGCTGACGGGCGTTCCACCGGGCAGGTTCCGAGCAAACAACCATCGGCCGGTGTCATCTGTGGTGCTACCACCAGGGCGGTTCTACATATGAATTTAGAATACGTAAAGCATTTGACCTCACGTATTACTTGAACAGTTCCTGCAGGGAGTTTCTGTGCTGTTCGACGTATAGGTAGGGAACTACAAGTACTTCAAGCTCTAACCGGACACAGTTCTGCTTACGTGACTAGACTTTCAAGCCGGTTTCCAGTGTTTATTTACTTGCATCTCGGCAACTTAACTTACAACATATCCTTTTTTCATCTTCGCTTGGAACTCCGACCGGAGTCCCGTTGGCTGACCGACGCGAGGTAGGAAAGTCTGGGGTTCGCTAACTACCTAGATACCGATTTGGTGCTCCTAGATGCCTTACGTGCGGCCAAGAACTATGAAAATAGACAGTGATGTATATTTCGCAGTGTATATGGGTCATTAAATGGCGTTGGGACTTTTGGACTACCTACAAATAATCGAGTAAAATTCGAGACGTTAGAATTGATTTATAAGTGTAATGATGGTCTGTTCATGGATACAGGTCGTAAGTACGGTAACAGGTAGATACTGATGTCATTAGCGATCTTGAGTTGTCCTGAATTCTCATTTCTCGCATGTACTCGGAATCGGCACCGTACAGAACACATTCGATGTCTCCATGACGTGCCAGGGGGCCTTTGACCGTAGGTAACGAGCCACCTCATGATTTCCCTAACATCGCCAGCTGCATGTGTAATATCTAAGAGCATGAACATCATGGATAATTCACAGTCCGACATGACGCCAGGTGCGTCCGTCGGCTTTTGACAGGATCACAGACATGTCGGAAACAGCTGCATGTATGCCCATTACCACATGCACATACGTTGTAAGTTGGGCGCCGATGTAGGACTTCGATTAACAGGGAATACCTATGTTTGCAATATGGCAGGCGTGTTCTATACATGGAGGTGGTGCGTACATATGTAAGGCACGGAAGCCAGGGGGGAAGGCCATTGCCAGTAATGGATAGGGAGCAGTTGTCCGGGCCCCATAAAATCTTATTTGTGGTTCCTCCGATCCCCAGACCCTGGAAACCATCACACACATCGGGGCCGATTCTAGACCCGTTCCGATCTATGAGGAGTCGCAAGCGCAGGTAGATCTTTTCACCAACGCTGCCTACCTGCGCGCAAAGCGGTCGATCCACACCCTACATTCAACGCCATATCCCTTCAATTACCAATCTGGCAATATGAATTCCCACGCCATCTGTTCTTGGCTACCACAAAGCCACCTCCCATGGACTAGTGCCTTTACGCGGCCCCTATGAACCGCTTTCCTCTCATCTGCGATCTCTTTTACTAGAGAACCGGGACGGCTTACCGACTCTGTAATCTTTTCGGGCCCCCTGACGTATGTCACAATACAGCGTACGGCATCGAGGTCCTTAATCCATATCCCATTGGCCGCACTCCCGGCCTCATCTCTGGCGGCACATGGGCCATCCTTACGCAACTGAGGTCCGAATAAGTTCCCCTAGCAGTGGCTCCTCAATGAAACGATTTAGTCCACTTGCGGGAGCATCACTCCGGAAAGACTACTAGACGGAGCCTTTTCAGGAGTTAGTAGTGTAATCCTTGGTCGCCCTGCCGGGATGGCTTCCGCCTCGCCCCGGCTCCTGGGGATGCCCTGTGGTTACCGGCCCAGGGTCCAGATCTGTCTTGGTCGAGCCCTTCATATAGCGACAGATATCCCAACGGCTGAACTGGACATGACCCAGCTCGCTCCATATTTTGCGTCGTTCAGTTGTGCTAGCCTTCGAATACTCTAGGTCTTCTCGTCCCGTCTCGATGTGACACCCATCACTTCACTTATGGTCTTCATTATTTTTGCAGCATCATTTCTCTACTCGTATTATGTACAACAGCTGACTGAAACGCAATCGGCTTGGTCTTTTGGTATTGACCCTAACTTTGGCCCCGACTAGTCGGAGTCATCCATATATCATTACATCAATATTCGTGTTGTCCAACCTAGCGTTTCGGGGGCTTCGTGGAGCCATACCTTTGACGAGGTTCCAGTCTCGTTGTCGGAAAACCTTACGGGGGCCCTGGAACTCCGTAAGCCGCCATGGTAGAGAGTAACGTTCTCATCTATCTTGTCCGCCGAGACATGAGAGTGTCGGATAATCCAATACTGCATAAACTCTCAACATCCTCTGACCATGGGTTTACACACCTCCTTCCCCTCTTTGTATTTGTGCCCCAACAGGTTGAGATATCAGGCCTTCTGCGAGATGGACATGAGTCGCCGTATCCTGAGGCTAAAAGTGCCCTTGGTCGATTCTGGAGGTGTGGACCACATCGCGCTAAATTCATCGCCAAGACAGTCTGGAACCTAAAGGAGAATTTGGAGAAGCTGGGAAGCGACTTGACCATCAGGGCTGGGGCGCTCGAAACCGTCATCAGGAGTGTCATCGGCAAGCTACGAGAGAAGCAATTCAAAGTAGGAGCAGTATGGATGGTCGAAGAAGAAGGCGACGAAGAGAAACAAGATGAAGCGGCCTTAGCGGAAGTCTGCTCGAAAGCTGGCATCGACCTCCGCGTTTGGCTGGATGAGAAATACTTCATTGATGAGTGAGTCAACTCTCTGCCATGAGGCACCGCAGTAGTCGAATGGACAACATGGGAGGCTGACGATGCCCACATAGTCGGGATACAAAACTAGCCTGCCCCCAGGACCTTCCTGATGTGTACACAACTTACCGTAAGCTGATGGAGCCCCTGCGAGAGAAGCCGAGACCAGTTTTGGCGACACCTCAGCAAGGAAGTTTGCCTAGCCGGATTGAGCAATCAGATACTGTTGATCGGGCGGACCCCTTCGAGGTGCCCTCTTCGTACGAAAAGCTAGAAGAAGTTCTGTTGGCGCCCCTTAAAATTGGTCTGCCTGAGGTTCCACCATTTCCCGAGGGAGCAATATCTGCGCATCCATTCGAAGGGGGAGAGGACAATGCGCAGAAGCGCCTACAGGACTTAATTAAATCAGGCCACGCGAATACCTACAAGGACAGCCGCAATGGGCTATTGGGCCCTGAGTTCAGCACCAAGCTCTCGGCATATCTTGCACAGGGATGCATCACGGCCCGACAAGTCCACGAGGCACTCCTGGCATTCGAAGATGGCACATCTGAATCCTTCGCTGGGACTGAAGGATATGGCGAGGGCGAAAACGAAGGCACCAAAACTATCCGTTTCGAGCTGCTCTGGCGTGACTATATGCGACTCTGCACGAAAAAGTTCAAGTCGAGGCTATTCTACCAATCTGGGTTCCGGGACAACTACAGCTGCAAATGGAAGTCATCAAAGCCCAAGAAAGCGACACAGGATCGATCACAGTCCAACGGAGAGATCGACAAAACACTCAAACGGCTCTTCGCGGGCACGACGGGGATGGGCCTGATCGATGCCTCCCAACGAGAGCTCCTATACACCGGCTACACCTCGAACCGAGCGCGGCAGAACGTGGCGAGCTTCCTCGCGAAGCACCTCAACATCGACTGGCGCTACGGCGCCGAGTGGTACGAGATGTTGCTGGTGGACTACGACGTCAACTCGAACTGGGCCAACTGGCAGTACGTGGCGGGTGTGGGCAATGACCCGCGCGGCGAGGCCCGCATCTTCAACCCGGTCAAGCAGGCCTTCGAGTACGACAAGGAGGGCGCGTATGTGAAGTGCTGGGTGCCCGAGGTGCGCGGGCTCGAGAAGCTCGAGAACGTCTTCCAGGCCTGGACGACCGCCGAGGAGGACCGCGACCGCCTCGGCCTCGCCGGCCTCGAGATGGTCGAGCACCCCATCAAAAAAATCGACTTCGTTGTCGAGGGGAAGCCGAAGACCCCCCGGCGGCCCTTCAACCGTCGCCGCGGCCGGGGACGCGGTGGCGGCGGGGGAGCTGCTAATGGTTGTGGTTGCGGTTGCGGTTGCCCCAACGGCCAGCGGCTCCCGGCTGCCGTTCCTCAGCGCCAGGTCCGCGAGGTCCAACCCTCGTATGGCTCGGCCGGTAATTTTGTGCAATACGACGACACCAACGGCAACTCGAGGAGCAACGGATTGCGCGGCGGGAGAGGAGCTAACGGTGGCGGGTATCGTAGCGGCGGGGGCTATGGTGGAGGGCGCGCTGATTATCGTAGTAGTGGTGGGTATCGAGGCGGTAGAGGGGGCGGTGGCCCGTGGCAGCATAACGGTTGGGCTCTACCGCACAGGCCGATACAGCAATGGCCGCGGCCCATGGCAACACACCGCTAGATGTACGGTGCATCTGTCCTTCTGGCCTTAGCCATTTCTCTTTGATCTACTCGAATTATCACCTGGCTAGGGGGTTCACCCAACCTCGACCCTCCCTTTCCTAAGCGCCCTACTACGGAATGAGGAGCAACTGCTGCAGTCTAACAGCCTGACCGATGGCTGATGTTGGGGAAATAAAGACAAGAGTAGCTTCTCGCGGGGAGATATCCTCTCAAACAACTCACGCCCACGGTCGTACTGATGCTTAGCTAGGCGTTTCTGAGATATGATAAGTCATCCTTTGTAGATTTTGGTGCCCGTGATTATTGAAGCCCCCTGCATTGTCACACCTATGCTTCTCCGTGATATCACAAACGACATGTCGTCCGTGAGAGAAAAGGTAGCATGGGGGAATGCCTTTTTGACTCAGAGAACAGCTGGCTCTAATACCTGAGACTCCCTTAAGCGTTCAATTTTACTGACCCTCTTTACGTAAGCCCGCCCCCAAGCGTCCCTCGTCTTGATGGTGTCGATCATGATGCTAGAGGAAAAATGCTCGCAGTCATCTAGAAGATAAGCCGGGCCATCGTCGGCCGTTCCACTATTCTCTATAGCCAACGCATTAGACACTGTAAAAGCCCCGTCCTAAGATTTAGACGTGACGCCTGGGTGCGACAGGCCGGGCAATTAGACGATCCCTGCCACTAGGTAGGGCTCCTTAGCCTTGCTTGACGAGGGGGTGGGCCAAAAAGGGTCGTTGCGGGACCCATTTCAGGATGGGGTGGTGAAACAACATATGAGTGCTTCATACCGTTCGTTAGTTGGCCAGCGGGAGTGGTCAGGAAGAATAATCAGGACGCTGACGGTACTTGCCCTGTGTAATGCCATATTGTGGCCCGGCTAGGTTCTCATCCGATCTCCGAGATGCAGGTAAATGTGACGAATGAACGAGCAGTTCTTCCCAGTAGGCATTCATCCAACATACATGTACTATTAGATCTGGCGGTATATAGACTGCTGCTGAGCTCCTCCCTACAGTACGTATCCAATTTACCATCCCTCGTCCCACGGAGCTGCATTATCACTGGCTGTTCAATATCCAATCACCACCCGGAGTCCCAGGAGTGGACACCGCCAATATCCCTCCTAAGCGCCATCCAAGACTAAAAGCCCCTTCCGACGCCATCCGAAGAACGGGTTATGTATTAACACGCTTCCGCCCGGGTGTGCTAGTCGCAGCCACAGCAACCCCTAGACCACGGGGCGCCAATAACGCGCGTACAGCGCAAACCAGGCGACAAGCAACAGCAGGAACGCCACGGCGGCGCCGCGCCTGGGGGGATTCAGCCTATCCAGCTTCGGCGTGCTGAGGTCCTGCGGAACGCCCTGGTCGAGGATGGCGGAGGGGACGCCGCGCCAGGGGACGGGCAAGCCGAGGTCGTCGAGGACCTGGTCGGCGGTGAGGCGGGAGCCGGCGAGCACGATGGGGACGCCGGTGCCCGGGTGGGTGCTGGCGCCGACGAAGTAGGCGCCGCGGAACCCCCGCGCGCGCGTACGCGGGCGGAACGACAGCACGTTGAGGAAGCTGTGGCTGAGCCCCAGGATCGAGCCCTTGTCGAGGTTGAACTTGGCCTCCCACGCGCGGGGGTCGTTGACCCCCTCGTGCACGATGGACTCGGACAGGTCGCCGCACCCCGTCCGCGCCGCCACCGTCTCCAGCACGGCGCGGCGCGCGCGGTCCACGAGCGCGGGCCAGTCGAGCTCGCGCGGCACGCCGTCGGCGTCCTTAACGACGGTGGTGGTGCCGGGCCCGAAGCCGCGCGAATCGCGCAGGTGGCCCGTGGGCACGAGGACGATGACGGCGTCGCAGCCCTCGGGCGCCGCTGAGGGGTCGATGCGGCTGGGGACGTTGACGTAGAAGCTGGGCTCGCGGGGCAGGTCCTGGCGGTCGAAGATGGCGTCGAAGGACTCACGGTACTCATCGGCGAGGAATATGTTGTGGGTCTGCAGCTCCGGCACCTTGCGGCGCACGCTCCAGTAGAACGAGATGGAGCTGCAGGAGCTGGCCTTGGCGCGCAGCGACCGCCCGTAGCGCACGAGGCCCGGCTGCTGCTGCTCCTGCGGGAACAGGTTGCTGTACGCGTATACGAGGTCCGCGTTGATCACCACCACGTCCGCCTCGAGCACCTCGCCCGACTCGAGCTGCACGCCCCGCACAGTCTTGCCGTCCGGCAGCGTCACGACCTGCTTCACCGGCGTGCTCAGCCGGTACTGCACGCCTAGGCGCTCGCCGAGCCGCACGAGCGCGTCGAGGACGGCGTGGAAGCCGCCCCGGGGATACCAGATCCCCTCGGCGAGCTCCGTGTACTGCAGCAGGGAATAGGTGGCGGGGGCGTCGAAGGGCGACATGCCCATGTACATGGTGGCGAAGGTGAAGACGCGGCGCAGGCGCTCGGTCCAGAAGTACTTGCAGGCGCGGGACCAGATGGAGTGCAGCGGGTGGATGCGGAGCCCCGTGACGATGAAGGCGGGGCTCAGGACGTCGCGCAGGCTCGTGAAGTTCTTGTGCAGCACGTCGCGCACGCTGAGCTCGTAGTGACTATGGGCCTCGCGCAGCCACGCGAGGTAGCGGCGGAAGCCGTCCTTGCCCTCCCAGCGCTCGATCTGGGTCTTCATGCGCGCGAGGTCCGTCGACAGCTCGAACCGCTCGCCGTCGGAGAACCACACGCTATAGTTGGTCGGGCACCGCAGCAGCTCCACGCCCTCGGCCTCGAGCGTCGTCCCGAGGTCGTGGAACGTCTCCGCGAACAGCTTCGGAAGCAGCAGCAGCGACGGCCCCTGGTCGAACCGCCACCCCTCGTGGTGGATCAGGCTGCACCGCCCGCCCGTGAACGAGTTCTTTTCGAGCACCGTCACCGCGAACCCGGCCTTGGCCAGGCGGGCCGCCGTCGCGATGCCGCCGGCGCCGGCGCCTGGGTCAGCGGTTAGCCTATTTTGGTTCGTCCACCAAGTCACTCGACTTCGTTGTGCGTTTACAAGGGGAAGTAAAGCCCCCACTCACCGACGATGATGGCGCTCGGTTGCCGCGTTTTGGACATCCTTCGATTATGTCTGAAGTTTTGCTGGCCAATGGGAGTGAGATGTTGTCCAAGCGAAGATCGCGCCTATTGGAGCGAAGCACCGAAGCCCGTGAGCGGCTGGCCCTGGTATGCTCTATACTAAGGTAGGTAGGGATTAGAGACGCCGTAGAGATGTACTAGTCTCACGACCACTCAATCCAGGTCAATAAATATACACAAAGGGTCTCATTTATCCTCTTCCCGCAATTGTTAACGTCAGCAATTATCAAGGATCGGCCGACTATAGTGCGGAGGCACGCATGCACTCACACGAAAAAAAAACCTTGATTGGCAGTAAAATGGATGACGGAGCTCTGTGGTTATCGTGCTATATCAAATAGCCTTTACCAAAGGTTGCATTCGAACCGTGAGGTAGGTAATGTCGCTGCCAACTTAGGATCAGCTAGCAACTTAACAGTGGAAAGATGGCCTGCCTTGGCGAATTCGGGACGGGCCCGCCGGGGCCGCCCAGCAATGGACGATCATGGACCCCTTGACTGACACGTGGAGATCTAGCGACGATGCAAGCATCTCCCTATCTAGAACTACAGCACGCCCCAGCGAACTCCCTCATGATTGCATCATCATATGCCCTCTTTCCCATGTTGGAGACTCCCCGAGCTGGGAATGCGAGTACGCGAATGCGACGGAGAATTCAATATGATTCATCACTTTTCGCGACGCTGTCTTAGATTCGATCTCAAGAGAGAAGAGAGTGGGGCGGGCCGCGAGAGGCCGACGGAACGCCCCAACTGCTTGGTTGGCATGTGATATGCGGGAGAACTGCGCATACGATAGCGTAGGCCCAATTTTCTACTCGATGTGCATATGCTACTCTGCAATAACAGCATCGGTGAGAATGCCTCTTCGAATCATAGACCAGAAAGCCGGAATGTTATTAACTAACAAACAATGCTTGCATTAGGCTTAGGCTAGTTGATTCCGGCGGTTCTAGCAGCGGCTTTAGTAGGAATCGTGGTGACTTTTCTGGGCGATCCAGGGGCTCCCCTGCAACATGCACTGATCGAGCGAGTCCTCCCGAGAGCCCAAAATATCCACTACGACCGAAAATGCTCCATATACGCGAGCATGGGCTTGATAAACTACGGCTTTTCGAGACCCGTAGGCGGTTCGCTCGGAATCTTCGATATATGGTCTAACGCAAGGCATAGCTCATCTAGTCATTGGTTGTTATTGTTATGTGTATTTGAAAATGAGATGTTAAACCCTTACCTGTGCGGGGGCTCAATGGGGTTCTACATGGCGTAGCTGTCCAAGGCTTCACTGCTATGCCAACAACATGCTCTGTGAATGGTGCATAATACAGTCTTCCTCCTCTGTCCCAAAGCAAGCCCTACAAATGACACGAACACCGGTTATTCCCTTTTACGGTCAAGTCAAACAAAGATTCTTCCACGCAACCCATATGCGTCTGGAACGTGGGACAGTCGCTCGTTTGGGGTTCTTGCTGGACGGGACTCCTTTCCTCTCCCTTAGCACCCGCCCGATCTCCATGTAGCTCTCGACGGCCACTATAAGGGGACCCCGAACGTCGTCGGGGATCATGTCCATGGTGGACCGCGACCGTCCGTACTCGCCAAAGGCCAGGTCGAGGAGCCTCTGTCTCAGCTTCTCCACCGCAGGCTGGTCGGGATCTCTGATAATATCCTGCGGGGCGAGGTCCTCCTCCTTCAGCCAGCTCGTGGGCAGGTAGACCCTGTCGATCTCCGCGTCGACCTTGATGTCGCGCGCGATGTTCACGTACTGAAGCGCGTGTCCCATCGTCTGTGCTGCCAGCACGAGCGCCGCTTCCTTGTCCTTCGGCAGTCGGGTCTTCCCATGGTAGAAAACGAGCCAAAGGCAGAGCTCGCCTACGGTACTCGCCACGCGGTGAGCGTACGTCTCTAACGCATGTTCATCCTTAATAGGAAAAGGTAAGCTGCTCTGTGCGGAAGCGCTCTGCGTAAAGGATAGATCCATCTTAAAACCTCCC
Organism: Monosporascus sp. GIB2; assembly: GCA_004155935.1. Taxonomy (NCBI): domain Eukaryota; kingdom Fungi; phylum Ascomycota; class Sordariomycetes; order Xylariales; genus Monosporascus; species Monosporascus sp. GIB2. Next base: position 401,258 of record QJNV01000004.1, read on the forward strand.
AAAAGATCATAGAGGGGCTCTTTGGGGAGTTGATCAATGGGTAAGAGCTTTAGCGCGGAGCGCGCCGACTCGGGGAAGTTCCTGTCAATATAGCCATCAAGACTCCGCGTGGAAGCAGAAGCCTTGGCGCCTGAAGCGTAAGCAAGATCAAGGTATTTAGTCAGCTTGTCTATCCACTGCAAAGCCGCCGCTTGGGTGCGGGCTTCGTCGACCAAATCATCCGCTACCCTGCAGAAAGAATACCTTCGGAAGTATTAGCTTACACTTCAAATCACCCACGGATTGGTTACTCACAAGAGGACTAGATCGATACGGAGTCGGCCGGGGAAGGCGGCGCTGGCGAGGTAGAAGCTTCGGCTTTTACGCCGTAACCTGTCCGTAGCATCCCTTAACCCTCTGACCCGCGAAATATCGTATTTATCGGGGTTAGTAAAGACGCCCTTAAGGACGAGAGCGAGAGACGGGTTCGCTGGTGCTTCGGGGAAGAGCTCGGGGAACGTGTGCACCACCGCCGTGCCCCTGTCAAACGCGACCAAGCCAAGGACGATCAGGCAATTGGTGGCAAAGAAGAAGACGGCCTCTTCCAGTTCAAGACTTCCGAATAGGCGGATGCCTAGCTTCGTCCCTGTCTCGATCGCCCAAGTGCCCCGTCCAAGAGCAAGCTCATCAATAACCCAGAGATACACCGTCGGTATCAGAATGGGAAGAGCCACTCTGGCTGTTGGGAGTCTGATCAGGAACAAGCCGGAGAAGGTCCAGGTGAGGAGAGCGAATGGACAGGCCCAGGCCAGGATAAGCCCGAGATATGTCCCTTCCCCACCCCTTTTCACGTAATAGACACCCACGGCGATGAGCATCGTCAAGGCAGACTGACCGAACCTCCGGGCGAACTGCATCCGCGAGGACGAGTCGGTCTTGTTGGTAAGATATTGGGGGTGGAAAGAAGACTTGTTCAGTAAGATATAGAACATAGACGTAATGTAAGTCTGTATAACGAAAAAGAACAGCTCCTCGACCGGAACCCTGAAGAGCCTCGGCCCAAGAACCGTGTCCTTAGGATACGTCCATATACGCTGATGGATCAAATATGAGTCCCATGGTAACGCAGAGGTGAAGGCAATGACTATCAAGGCCGATGTCTTGTACACATCAGTCCTCGTAAGTAAGGGTTTCAACAGGACTGTGAGAAGGCCAGCGAGGGGTATGGTAAACTTGATGTGCCTGTGACCTGGTCAGTCTAATCTTGCCTCTGTCTGATGCCATATATTGTGGTTATGGATATGGTGCTCACACAAGCGCATAATCCCACCCCATGGCGGAGTACGGGCCTCGGACGAGTGGGACTCTCGATCCTTTCAAAGTTTCTCTCTGGGGACAACGACAGTCGATATGCGTGAACTTTCGCTTGACATGCCCTCGACGGCCTAAGCAAACTTATATCACACAGCAGCAATTGATGAAATAAACGACGGGAGTGAAAAGCAATGACTTCAAATATTACTCATAACAAAGGGTGAAACACACAAATGCGGCGGCTTCACAAGAAGGAATGCTTAGTTAATTAGTGACCGGACCCGAATTTCTGGAGGGTATGCAGGTTATATGCCATCCATCCATCTCTCTTCCCTGATTGCTTCGTCTGTAATTGAGGGGAGCATTATACTCGTTGGTAATCTTGGCATAATGGGTATTCTGAAGCAGGCCTTGCATCGTGCATCCTTCTTAATTCTTCCTCGACCCGCCAGGCTGTCATGGATAGATATGCTCGGCCTGTCATGAAATCATAGACTAGCCGCAATAGAAATGACTAACGGGATGGCCGGGAACCGTTGAAGGCCTACCTGTATGTACAGTAGGTAGTATGTACGGTAAAGGGGACTCGGTCAGGGAAGAGGTCAAGGATCGTATGTAGTTAGTAAGGTGGATCCTTGCTTCCACGCTATTTCGCCAGTCTAAGAAATTAAGAGTTCGCCAAGATATGACATGTCAGCGGAGTTTAGCCTTATCCAGCACTGGCCTCCGCCACAGTTCTCAGGGTTGTTACTGTAAACAATCAGTTACAGGCCACAGGGGTATTTTTGTGAACCACTCCACCAGTCCACTGTTATAACACATGTTGGCTAGCTTTGCAGATTCGCCTACCTTTTGTCTCGGACGTAACATGACAAATCTAAGTGGGGGTTCGGTGAAAGGTTCACTGTCCATTGGGCAATTGGATATGCTCGCCTGCTGCCAACAGCATGGAAGGTTTAAACCAACACAATTTGTAGGAAAATGTGCATCGCTATCCTGTAATGGCATGCCTAGGTTCCGGAGTGGCAGAAGGCCCCACAGTAACCGAGTAACCACATTTTCCGTTCATGCATTTGAAAATATGGAACTTCGGTAACCAATCAAAGTATATGAACTCGACCTTTTATGGGGTGTGTTACTATTTAGAGTTAGCGCCATTGCCTCTCCTACTACTTTGAGGGCCTTCTAGCAGTCTGGGACATGGTGGGTGCGTAGAGGCAACTACCCGCCCAGCCTAATAACGGCAGACCGGTGCCACCGCACCAAGGCTTTCTACTAGCAAATCCGTTAGCCATGCGGAAAAAGACCCGCAGACCATAACAATGGAGCAAATCCTGCATGGAACAAAAAAGCCGTACCGTATTAGAACAAACCAACAATGCAGATACAAGCAAACATATAAGAGATTTATACCTGTTAACTGGACGGAAATATATAAACCCGAATCTCTGCTTATATATAACTATTTCGTTATCTACATAGTTATGTAATTATGGGACATAAATTGCTAACCATATCGTTATATTGAATGTAGGATATTCGCTCTGATTTTACTCAGTTACCGACACAAATCGTATGGGTAACTAAGCAACACACTATTGCCAATAACTAACCGTTTGCTACTAGAAGACCGAGGTGCCATAGCACCGGATTGCCGTTATTAGGCTGGGTGGGTAACAAAAAAGGACCTACGACCTCGTACCTACCTACCTTACCTAAAGGTCGGAGTTGTACCTAGGCTCGGAGCACGAATTGCCGACTCCCGAGGCCCGGATCACTTGTCACCAGCGGAATCTCACATGGGATTTTACTTGGTACAACTTGCAAGGGCCTTGTGTATCCACCAACCACGCACGACATCATCCGAAGCTCTTAAGCCGTTACACCCGGTAGGCCACCGAACCTTACAGGCCACCCGTCCAGTCAGTCTGACTGCGCGTCGAGCTTCCCGGCGAGGGGAGTAGCGCCATGATGCCGCGTCCTCGAATCCAGACGCTATATTCTCTGCCGGTCTCGCGATTAGCTCATCCGCGGCTCTGCACACCGACAATATGCCGAGCGCCCTCACCAGGCACCGTAATAATATCTAGGCCCCTCACGACCTCGCCGCGGCGCTTCAACGAGCCCCCGAAGGCAGCCCAACCCGAGCAGCCCGGACCAATCCCAACCAGCACAGCCGCCGTATCTCCCGAACAAGCAGCGGCATCGGACGCGCAAGCAGCCGCAAACCCTCAACAACAACAGCCGGAGCCCCATCGGCGGGGGCGGCGGCGCGGCGGCATCCTCTACGCGGCCTTCTTCCTGCTCGTCGGAACGACGCTCGGCTCGCTGTTCCGGATCACGATCGCGCCGCCGGACCTCCCGGAGCCCGGGACGCCCGAGGACGAGCACCTGCTGGCGGTGATCCGGCGCAAGGCGGCGGCGCTGCCGCTCGTGCAGCGGCTGGAGGCGGACCCGGAGTGGACGTCGTGGGACGCGTACTCGGGGATGGAGGACCCCGAGGCCGCGGACGCCTCGGACGCCGGCGCGGCGGCACCGGGGCCACAACAACGACGACGAGGGGCGCGCCTGACGTCGGGCGCGCTGGCCGGGTCGCGCGGGCTCGCGTACCAGCGCGTGTTCCGGAACGACGCCACAGGCGAGTTCCTCAGCGTTGTGTACTTCGGCGGAGGCATGGCGGGCTGGCCGGGCGTCGTGCACGGCGGGTGCCTCGCGACGGTGCTCGACGAGAGCCTGGGCCGGTGCGCCGTCTGGCGCTTCCCCTCTCGCACCGGCGTCACCGCCAGCCTCGAGCTCACGTACAAGGCGCCGACGCGCACCGAGGCGTTCTACGTCGTGCGCGCGCGGCCGGCAAGCGGAGAGGCGGCGCCCGGGAAGAGCGATCGCAAGGCTTGGGTCGAGGGCTCCGTTGAGACGCTCGACGGCCAGACGTGCGTTCTCGCCAAAGGGCTGTTCGTCGTCCCCAAGAGTCTCAAGCTGGCCCCGCTCTCGGGGTTGTGAAAGTTCGCGGTAGATATGGGAGGGTGGGACTTGGTATAGAAGTATAGATATGGTAGAGCATGGTGTCGTTGTAGATCTTATGGGGTTGTAGAGACTTCTCAGCATAGAAGCGCAGTAGATATGTCAAATGCCGTTAAACAACGTGGTAGCGGGACCTTGATGGTATTAACCTGGCTGTCGAATGCCTATAGAAGTGAAGACAAGCCAAGTAATACAGACGTCTTCCCACGTGGTTAGAGTCAACATCAAATATGGTGTATTAACTACGTTAACTACAACTGGTAATTCGCGTACGGTGGCAGGATCTAGACGCCACGGGAAAAGATCGTTTAGGAGGCAGGGTAACCTTAGGTACAGTACGCCGCTCTAGCACCTATCATACCCGGTTCCAACCGGTCATACGTCACAGTAATGGACCCCAGTCTGTCGACGGCCCTACCGTTCTTCCTGAGTACGAGTTGGCCATTAGCTATTAGTGGATAGCAAGGCCGATAGACTCGGCCCTGGCCACGGTACCGCGACATCGTCAGCTACCAAGCGATAGCGCCCCTCACGGACCCCGTCTCAGCCAGCTCCCGGAAATTCTTCCTCAGGCAGTCCACCTTCCTCCGGTCGAGGCTCTCCCCGCGGCCCAGCACGTCCACGAAGTACCCGTAGTCGAGCGGCTCTTCGAAACGCGCCGAGCACTTCGCAAGCACGCGCCGCAGGACGGCGCTCCGAGACCTCGGGTCGTTGGCCGCCTCGTCCAGCGACAGCGCCAGCAGCGACTGCCTCGTGGCGTCGACGTCGCGCCGATAGTCCCCCCCGGCGGCGCCTTGACCTCCCGTTCCCGACGCGGCCCGCTCCCTCTTCAGCCGCCTGACGATGTCCACGTACGCGTCCCTGAGCTCCGCGAGGACCCAGGGCGGGTCCTCGGGGCAGGAGCCGCTTCTGCGCGTTTCCCCTGGGGTATCAGAAGCGGCGACAAGCCCCGCCGCCGCGGCCGTCGGCCCCCAGCCGTAGACGAACGGGTTGAAGTCGCGGACGAGCCAGCGCGGCAGCGCCTCGTTGCCCACGGACCGCGGAACGGCGCGCACGCCGTCCCAGCCCACGATGGCCTTGACCTCGCCTTCCTCGGAGACGATGACGTGCCGGAGCTGGAGATCCGGATGCGCGAGGACGAACGGCGGCGTCCCTGCGCCCTCCCCTTCGCCTTTCGCTCCCCCCGCTCGCCCGGGCTCCCGCAGCATCCCGATCAGCAGTCGCAAGAGCGCGTCCACGCCCCGCGCGGCCTCCGTCGCGGGCGGGTGCTGACCCAGCGGCGCCGTGTAGGCTTCGCGCGGGTCGTCGTGCGGCCAGACGGCCGCGTAGACCGGTGTGCGCTCGTCCTCCGCACCGCGGCCGTCGGAGCGGTCGAACCACCGGCAAACCATGGCCCGGACGTCGAGGTGGCGCGCGGGTGCCGCGGCGCCGGGGAGCACGCGCCAGGTGGCCTCGTCAATGACGGGGGCTCCCCCCAATTCCGTCCCGCAGGCGCCGAGGCGCAGCATCGCGCGCGCGAGGGAATGCAGCACCCGGAGGCGTCGAAGCTTGGTGTGTTCTACACTGTAAGCCTGGCCGCCGACACCCGTATCCGTGCCCGCGAACCAGTACTCGTCGAGTCGGGGCCCCTCCACAAATTCCATGATGAAGTACGGCGCGTGAAGAGCGTTATAGACGCCGGGATCGACGCGTATGGGCTCGGGGGCCGGGAATCTGCCTTCTCCCTCTTCTGCCCCCCTCCCCCTCCTCCCAACTCCTCTCCGGCCCAGGGCCCCCAACATCCTCAAAACGAGCGCCTCGCCCCTCAGCGCGTCGGCGCTGAGCTCGTCCCAGACGTCCGGCGTGCCGGTCAGGGGTATCTTGACGATCCAGCGCGTCTGGCGGCGGTCGTCGAACGAGACGGGGTACAGCACGTGTGCGGACCCGAAGACGGGTTCCCCGACGTGCGGAAGCGGCGCGTAGTACGAGGGCCCGCGGCGCTGCTTCAGGGTCTGCAGGGCGAGGGACACGAGGGCGGCGGTGTCGACCTGCGCGAGTATCGCGGCGAAGTCCCGGTGGCGCTGGTGGCGAGGAGGCTGTTGTTCCCGGTCGCTGCTGTTGTTGGGTTGCTGGACCGTCGGTGGCAAGGTAGGATGGCTGAAGGTGGTAAACCAAGGTGGGCGCGAATGCGGTGGTAGCGCACCGATGAGGTCGTCACGCAGGGAGGGCAGTGTTTTCATCTGATTCTTTCCTTTCCATTCCCCCTTCCCGCCACCCTTCGCATTTGTCTTTCCCACCACATACTTGTTCTGGCCCCCTTTACGCTCCCCATCTCTATCCCCCTTCCCTTCCTCATCCATCGCCCCATTTTTCTCCTTCCCCGTAGACTCGAAGTACTTCTGCAACCACCTCCACGCTGCCCCAGGAACTAACCACGTGACCCTCCTTATGTCGAGGCCGCCAACAAGGTCAACGTCGGATGTGCAGCCGCGGACGCGCCACGAGAGGCCGAGCACGAAGGCCAGGTCGGTGGTGCGTAGGCCGCGGAGGTCCAAGGCGGCGAGCTCGAGGCGGCGGTCGCGGCGCGCGCGCGCCACATGGTGACGATCGTCGCCCTCGCCCCGGCCCTGGCCCTCAGAGGAGGGGGACGATAGGATGTCCGGGATGAGGAACGGTATTCGGGGCATGGGGCATGGGGCAAGGTTGTTGTTGAGCTTGTGTGTATGCTCGTCATGGCCTGCCTTCTTGATAATCTATTCCTTGGTGTCCGTGGAAACCTGGAGCCGTTGATCCAGCAAGCAAACAAGCAGGTGTATGTGGTGTGTAAGTAGACACCGACGTCTCAATGATCGGTAGTCAAGTAGCTAAAGAGCGGCTATGGACCAGGCATGGTAGACAAAGACCTCTCTCTTTGGTCCATGATAAAAATCACAACTGCAGTTGTCTGAATCCGGGTGTGGTTCAATGTCTTACATCATACATACAGTTGAGCTTTAAGTGTAAAATCTATTCAAAAAGGCCAGCGACCAAAGGGGAAGGGGGTGCGCTGGGGAGATAGACGACCGGCTCTAGCTTAGCTCCAGTCCTTAGGAGACGCCAGAGGGATGAAATGCGGATCATACCCCATATCGCTTCTTGAATGACAGTCGACGAAAACGAAATTTGGTATCGGTGCGGTTCTAATGCTCTTATGCAGAAACCAGAAACCATACGCGTGAAAAGGGGGCAATTCCGAACCTCACCTGTTGGCGAAGGCACGTGTACGGACCACCGGGACTCTCCAACCAACAACCGTCAAGTAAACGCCACTCCAATCAATGAGCCTCTTATACTACATATAAATCGTAAAACGCCAGGACCAAAGCGTAGAGTAGTTCATGTCATGCAAAAGGCAGAGTGCAATCAAGGGCTGTGAGGAACGCCCTTAACCTTTCAACCACCAAGTGCCGAGTCCCATGATGAGCAACGTAGAGAGGACGGCGATAACCAGCTTGGACTGGGAAATCAGCATGGACCAGCCGATGATGCGCTCGCACTGCTTGACGAAGGCCCGGTGGTCCCAGGAACCGGGCGCGATCGGGAACGGCAGCCTGACGCGTGGGTCCACCATATGGCCGTTGCTGCCGCGCGCTAGTTCCGTTTCTATGGCGGCCGGGGACGGCGCGAGGTCGGCAGGTTCGATGACCGGGACGTTGACGCGCAGATACACTGCCCTGTGGTCGCTTGTCCTTACAGCGGGCAGCGCATCGTAGGCCGCGACCTTCATCTCCAGGTTTTTGGATGAAGTGGCCTCCTTCGCCCACCAGGGTATGTCGAGGTAGAGCACGCGATCACACCATCCGGGCCAACGGTAGACTACCCACTTCCACTCGGCTTCCTCCTCCGCATCGTCCTCGCCCCCTTCAGCCCGGAGGAGGTCTGTCTCCGTTCCCGGCCTTTTCTTAGGCAGTACCTTAAGCTTGTAAGTAGGCGGAAACTTAATCTCAGCCTCGCTCAGCCCATGAAGAGTCCGACCAGCCGCTCTCTCTGCGGTGAGTTGATCCCTCATGAAGAAGCGCGAGTAGTGATCAGGACTGTCGGGGTCGATGCTCGGAAATATAGCCCCCGTCTCAGGTGCCGTTGTCGAGAGGCGGTAGTTGAGGTCCCCAGTGACGAATAAGTGGCTGCCAGGTTTATAGATGCTTATATCGTGTAGCGCTTTCTGCGTCCCATCCTGTTCGAGGAGGCGCTGCCCCTCGTCGCCCTCTTCCGACTGCGGTGCTCTCCCGCTGATATACCTCTTGGGATCCTCAAAGACCAGGCCGGAGACGATGGATTCCCAGTTCTTATTTCTCGTCTCAAGTTTCCATTCGTACGCCTGCAAATGTGTGCTCACGAACGTCAACTCGGTCTGTCTGCTCTGACCGGACTGGTCCTCTTTAGAATATAGGAACCGCAGTCCGACCGCACCCTTGTTCGCCATGTCGCCAGCGCCGAAGCCGAGCTCGGTAGTCCGAATGTTGCGCAGGGCGTATTTGTCACGGGCGAGCAACATGATCCCCGTCATGCTGACATTGCGAACCGTGGCCAGTTTGTAGATGTCATCTTTCGGTGGGGTCTGTCCCTCTCTGGTAAGGAACTTGGTGGCGGCGAGATTGACGGCGGATTCGTAACGTTGGAAGTATGGTTTCAAGACGGAATCACCGATGAAGGCCTTTGCGAGCGGTGCCATCTCCTGGAGGGAGCTGTGATGGGAGTTGGTTAGCGACAATTGCTGCCACATGAACAAAGGATAAAATACACGGGAGAGTATCGCGCGACTTACACGACAACCAACTCGGGCAGTGTTGTCGCATTATTATGAAAAGCATTGTAGAGGTGATTCGCAAAGCTCGGGACGTCTATTGAATTCTTCGCGGCGTTGAAAGTGAGGATGAAGATATCCACGGTTGGGAGAGCGGGTGGTGGTGCCATCGTATCGTATCGATATCGATTATGAAGGCACAGTATGATATCGATCGATGTCGTAATTATCAGGAATCAATAATACCGGTACTAGGTAAGTGGGTGGATGAGATTGAGTCCCAGGGTCCGGGTCTTTGGGGGGACGGGGGAGGGGATGACCGGGCCCAGCCGTTGCACAGCAGCACAGTGACTGGACTTGGTGGGGGGTGGCTTAGTTAGTGGTTCCGTCCTGAGTTGAGTGCCTTGGTACACAGTGTGTATAGCGCTTATCTCGTCGTCTCACAGTTATGTAGTGAACTAATAAAAAGTCTTAACCGTCAACCACTTAAGCTGCGGAAACTAGAACCCTTATATATTAATCAGGTAGAAGGTTTAGAGTGTCTTTCTCTTCAACGCGTCAGCTGCTACAGCCCTTAGGCATACCACGCACAGTCACTGTCCGTGTGACCTATGTACAGCCAGCAGCCCGCTGACCCGAGGTCTTTGGCATGTCAGGCGTTATATTCGATTGGGTACATTATCGGAAGTGGCCTTGAGCTTGAATCCAAGTCTCCTAACCCTCTTCTTGACTTTGCCGACCTCGGTGAGTATGTGTAGCCACTACCACCACGTCCACCACCACCCCATGTGTGTTCTGTAGTGCTATCTCCGATGTTCTATCTCCAATGTCCACATGAAACTCCCGCGCAGCATGATCTCCAAATAGGATTTCATATCCATATCATCGCCTCAGTCTGCGGCTCGAGTTAACCGAGAGTTCGTAGGCACACACGACGCGTCAGCGCCTCGACTACAGATATGGCATCGCTCATGCTGCTGCGCGGGCTGCGCATATCCCTGGCCCCGCGGCCGCCGCTTCTTCTCGCGACGAGGGCGAACAAGGCCGCCGTCATGCTCCACACGGCGACACCTCTCATGAGGTCAGGCGATTATGCCAAAATAAGAGCCAAGGAGTTGAAGAAGCGGAAACCGGCGAGGGAGGCGCAGCTCAGGGAGCGGGAGCGCGAGAAGTTTCTCCATTACTGGAAGGTGCCCGGCGTCTCGCCGGACTCGCCCGAGGGCCAGGCCATGGTCGAGGCCCATCTCGAGAAGTAAGCCATCACCGTGGGCCGCCCGGATGCTTCCATCCTGGTTTCCTCTTTCTTTCTTTCTTCTTTCTACGAAGTCCGTTTTCTGTCGGGCCTCCGTCTCTAGAATCGTGCCTCCTACGGGGCGATGAGCGGGTCCGGACTTTGAATCCCCAGGCTAAATTGCTGGGAGGGTAATTTTGCTAATGGGATATATCACAGGTGGGCTGCGAAGCGAGAGAAAGATTTCCTTCGCAGGGTCGAACAGAAGGCGCTGCGCCTGGCGGAAGAGCAATTGGAAAAAGAGAGGAGAAAGAAGAACAAGGAGGGACCGACGGAGGATAATTTCTTGCTTAAAAAAGCACAGGAAGAGATGTCGAATATGCAGTGGGAAGCGATGGAGGAGGTGGTGCATCAGTCGGAGCGGTAAGGTATTTGAAGAAAGGGATCTCGGGTGCCACCTCGGTCGGACGGACCACAACCTGGTGGGCGGCCTTCTGGAGCTCGCGGTTGCTCCGAGGTGAAGTTGGCCTGGCCGTTTTGAGCTGGGAAGGGTTGCTGTTCTGACGAGAAAGGCCGGTAGGAGGTTGAAATGCTGGAATAGACGTTGTCTAGTTGCGGCCCCTTGAGATGACAATGAGTGTGAGCTGGGAACTCGGTGTGTAAGCCCAGCTCTAAATCCGAATGTCACTACGGCTGGAATTCCTGAAAGGCTTCAGCCCAGTGGAGTCACCTTACCAGCCCGTACGATCCGTGTCTCTTTCTGTCTATGTTGAACTTATAACGATGTTTAGATATCTATATGAAGTGTATTATTACCAGGCTCGGTGCCTCTGGAAGCGAAACCCTCCTTGCAGAACTATGCATTGAGCTAGTGGATCAGCGATGCCGACGCTGGGTCACACGGTGCCATGACGAGACAAATAGTTCTATAGTGAACACGAGAAACATTTCTTGCCATCACATGCTCTTTCAACCTACCCTTGATGCTCAGACTAATAGGGGAAGAACGTGTTTACGGTAAAAATAGAATTTTGAACCCATTAGACAGTTGTGCGCCCTTGGTATTGGGGATATAGCGATGATTGGTGCTCTTTATATCTGTATAGGACAATTAAGAGTTTGCGTCGCCCGACCCCTTCAAGTGGTTGGAGTTGTCTACAGACTTGAGAACTTAAAGGAGAGAAAATATATACTCGGATGAAAATGTTAAACGCAGACGTATATCGGACTCCGAGAAGCAACCCAAGCAATCCAAGACACTTACTAAGAGGTTATTACACCAGGTTGATCTCAAGGACCAGTGGCATCAAGAGCAACCTTCTGTTCTTCGTCAACACTTAGCTGCCCCTTTCTTTCCTTCCAGTCCTTACCGCCATCTTCACGAAATAACAATTCTCCGTCAACCAGCATCCGCCACCGACCCAGATCCCGAGCCACCCCTCCGCCACCCCGCGAAAAGCAGCCGCCTCGTCCTGCCCTCAGCCGGGGGTTCAGCAACTTCCGAAAGATCTTGGTAATAGCAGTCCCCGTTTACCTGTTCCTCCCGCCGAAGCGCGTACAACATCACCCGGCCACAGACGACATACCTAGATGCCACGTGCCCCCTTCTCCCAAGGCACAATCCGCCGGACCGAGGTATCCTTTAGCCCTCAAAACCAAACGCCGCCCTTGACACGGAAAGACTCACGTAAGCGGCCGAGATCACTCACTCTCCGGCCAGCGGCGCATTCCCGGGCTTTACCCCTGAGTAGGTACGGCTGCCACGTGCCCACCTCGCGCAGCAGCTTCCTTCCTAGTGTCCGTCCCTCTGCTGCTGCCGCTGCTACCGCGGCTCTATCGTCGTCGCCTTCGCCTCCGCACCTGCCTGCCTGCCTACCTGCCTGTAACAACACACCAGACACGTGGAAGCTTCCTCAACAAGACTAACTAGCTACATAAATATATCCGAAGTCGAACTATTGTATGAGCAGCGTCTTGGCCCAAGTATTTCAAACTCCTTCGCATTCTTAGGGTGGTGTGTTTCTGTGACCAGGAGTCCTCCCCATAATACCTTCGTGGTCAACACCAGACTCCCAGTGAGTCAGTCGTGCTTCGGTTAGCGGTGAAAGCGGGCGTTAATATGTCAGACTTAAATATCTGGTCAGGCACCGTATTGCTAGCTGGTAAACGCCATAGACGAGGCTGGCTGTTATAAATTTTCAGTTGAATCAACCGAGGAGTACAGAGCCCTAGGTACTCGAGGGCATTCTCTTCCCAATTGGGTATTATCGTATAAGCTGATATGCCATTCCTACCTCGCTTATTAGTCTGGCGGGGGGCTCTGATTGTACCATTAGCATTGCGGACGACTGTGTAGCTCAATCCCTCAGAAGTACCTGCCATCTCCCCTATGTCGAATTCTCGCTCATGTAGGACGGGCATTCCTTGGCGTCCAGCCGAGTTATGGCTGGTGCAGACTGGACACAAGGCTGCGCCTTTTTCCAAGCATAGTGATGATGAGGCGACAGGGCAGATTACATATTTAATGCTGGGCGCGTTGCCCACCTAACGTTGACCAAGCCAAGGGTCGGTTTACACACTTGACAATCTCATGAAATCGGACCAGATATGGTGAAAACAAAGCTCAATTTGATTGCCTAGCGTGTATTGGTTTCTGTCTCGCCACCCCTTCCACCGATAGTTTTCCGACCCGAAGTCAACTATTGCACGTGACTAATGCAACATAGCATATGACCACGTAACCACCGTCGCATTGTTTGGATCCCAAGGGGTCATTCCTGGCGGGTGAGGCAATGCAGACAAATTGATACGTTGACAGAGCCGAAGTCTGCCACCGTAAGCGGGTTACCAGTGGTTTCCTTTTGAGGGTAGGCTGCGAGGCGAATGCGGGGAGTACGCATATTACTCATAGCGGCGTCCTATCCCTGCCGATGCATGCGGCAACCTACAGTTCGGCAATAAGAGGTCGGACCGCAATGCCACCGTCATCCTTCCGCCTCCTCTGACGGAACAAATCGCGCATTCTCTCTAGCAACCACCCATTGCTCCCGGCGGGGGGTCGTTGATGCGAGTAGCTGATCTCCACCGTGGAGCTGGCTGAACAACCCGGTTCTCTCATTACCACGGCAGCAGGGGTTTCCATGACAGGTCGAATACCGATATGAAAGAGTAGGAAAGAAACCATCGAAGAACAGAAAGGAAAACCATAGACTAGCCGTATCAGAAAGCTAATGTATCGCATCGACTGTGTGGGGCCCTCAAGAGCCAACGCAGGCCCCGTGACAGAGCCTCGACTGTTCAGTTGCGGCATCGTTCAGGTCTTTCTACTGTACTCGGAAGACTGCGAAGACTACTGAACCTTGACAGACCAATATCCTGGTTGACGACACTCCGAGCGGATCAAAGTGCCGGGCGTGCCGTTCAGACAAGCCCCGAGCCCCTTACCAGAGACGCAACTTCATCACCATGGCCGGTGAAGAAATACGACTTTAGAGGGACGACGGGTTGTCCGAGCCAGGAATGGAGTCATAAACCGAGCCATCGAAGAACGGAAACAAAAGCGATCCATACGATAGGAAATGGATGATACGTGGGTCCACTATCGAATGGTCTGTAGCATGCATCCCCAAGTGGATGCTGCAGAGCCGACGGGGGCCGATACGACGGGGTTGCCACGAAGAGGGGAGGTCCGATTGTTGTGATAACCGCGAACCCATTACGTCCACCACAACGCGACAGATATCCGAGTGTTCATACTAAATTCATTTCGGTCGATAACTGGAGATGTAGCCGGAGCCAGCGCCTTGTCCTTTGCTAGCTGATCGCAGCCTGTTACCGCAAACTGAAGTGTCAGCAATCATGTCAGCGGGTTCCCTCCGGCTAGCGTTATAAATCGCACCAAACTCGAAGGAAAATGATTCCTTACAAGGAATGATTGGAACTGGGACTCTGGGCTGCTGAAAACTCACATCCTATCGCTTCCTCCGACGGCACGGCTGGTCTCCGGAGTGTCAACACCTGCACCACGCTCGATCACCTTGCGGCGCGTGCTGGGAATGGCACCCGGCTTGGCAGACGACTGCGCGGTTTGACCGGCAGTGGCGGCGTTAGTCCGGCCGGCGCGAGCCTTGTCCTCATCATCACCGCCCTGACCAGCGGCCTGAGCAATGGCCTGAGCGTTCTTCTGGTATTTGTACACGGTCCAGTCGAAGACGTAGTCGTATTGGAAACCCTCGCGAACGAACAGGTCACGGAAGATCTTTCGGAGGTAGCTGTAGTCGGGCTTATCGTCGAAGCGTAGAGAACGCGTGTAGTTGAGGTAGATAGCGAACTCATTCGGGAAGCCACGGCAGAGGACCTCCGTCGGGGTGGTCATCTTCTTCTCCATGATACGGTCGTACTTCTGCTTCTTCGTCGCAGCCTTCAGACCCTGCCAAGGGAGAGAACCACGGCAGAAGTACAGCATAACATAGCCGAGTGATTCCATGTCATCACGACGCGATTGCTCTGCTTCATGTCAGTTGTGGTCGATACAAGGATCAAGTTCGATGCCACGTACCGACACCCAGATGTGTGTTGATCGAGGCATAACGGGCAGTGCCGGTCAAGTTCTTGTTCTCACGGTAAGGAATGTGGAAGTGAGTCTTCGGGTCACGGTACTTCTTGGCCAAACCGAAATCGATGACGTTAACCTGGTTGCCACGCTTGCCGATGCCCATGAGGAAGTTGTCGGGCTTGATATCACGGTGGATGAACGACTTGGCGTGGATGTATTCGATACGCGAGATGAGCTGGTCGGCGAGTAACAGGACCGTCTTCAAGGAGAATTTCCGGTTGCAGAAGTTGAAGAGGTCCTCCAAACTAGGACCCAGTAGGTCGAGAACCATGGCATTGTAGTCACACTCGGTACCGAACCAGCGGACGAAGGGGATACCAACGCCACCGGCGAGGGACTTGTAGACTCGGGCTTCATACTCCAGCTGGGGGTGCTTGGCTTTGACGGATTCCAACTTGATGGCGATCTCCTCGCCGGAGATGATGTTGGTACCTAGGTAGATATCTCCGAAAGAGCCAGAGCCGATCTTTCGGCCAATGCGGTACTTGTTACCAACGCGGAGATCCTGGATAGGGCAAGTGTCAGTATTGGTACAGTCCCATGGGCTGCTATGAAAATGCCACGACTCCGATCACCAAGATGTTACCGATAGGCGATAGGCCGGTGGATAACCACACCGACTTTCTTGTCCACCGCCTGTTCATAGCCCTCGTGTCCCACAAGTATCCAAATTAGAAGACAGGCCGAAAGCAATAACATACCATGGTTGTCATGTTGATGGCGAGGACGACCGTCTACGGAAGTAGCAGTCTGATATGGTTATTGGATTGAGAAGTAGTAAGAGGCCCAACGCAAAAAGTAAGGTCGGCGTAAGGTTTCGTATGGTCTATTTGATGTCTAGGTTAAAGTCTAGAAGTTAGTATGGTCAAGGAACCAAGCATGGCCAAAGCTTGTTGGATTGAGAGGCCGTGGCACGTGAAGGGCTGAAAGGTCTCCAGGGTTGCTGCCTTGTGGAAGAACGGTAAAGGCGAGGTGGTTACCAGTCAAGCGAACAATGGTCCGCGAATTGTTTTCAAGGTGGGTGCCCACATTAGGCATGGGTAGAAAGAGTCAAGATGATGGTTTTAGACTTGAAGCTTTCGATAGTAGTAATTTCCTCTCCATATGCACGGGAGAGTATGGTGTGCACGTGAATCAGAGTAAAAGCTGGTACAGATGATTCGGAATGGAGTCTGGGGAGATAAGACCTAACTCGCTTGCTTGGAAGGAGAAAAGAAATGAAATGAGTCCGAGAAATGGGATATAAACTTACCTCAACCCAAGGAAGAACTGCTTGTTTCGGCGATTGGGCGGCCAGGAATATATTGAGTGGTGATGGGAGGAAAAGAGACGAGGGAGAGAAATAGACGACGTCAATCGTCGAATATCGAAGTATTCGAACGACGAGGCGAAATGTCGTCAAGTGAAAATTAAGCGTGTAGTGTAGACGCTGGAGGGAGGATTGTTTCGTAGGGGAAGGAGGAGGGATTGGGAGGAGGGAGGGAGATAATTGACGTTTGGGCTGTGTCGGGGATGGGAACGGGCAGAACGGGGTGTGGGTTTGCCCTGGAATGCAATTGCAGCAAATGAATAGGTAATAAATGGGGCCAAAAGATTCTCCAATCCGCTCCAATTTTGGTGTCAGGCAGTCGGTGGCCCCAGTTATTAGGTACCTACTTAAGTACGTTAGGTTCAGATTGGGCTGGCTGGCTGGAGCATCTCTTGCTGACTACTGCGGCGGCGGCGGTGGTAAGGAAGTTACAGCAGGTACTGTAGGTAGCAGCTTCACCAAGCTGTATAGGTGTCCTACATGATATGGTACCTACGAAGTACTTCATATGAGGCAAACTTAATGGTCATTTTTGCAAAGGTGGAGAAGCTTGTTGTACTTGCCGTTCTACCTGTTTTAAGCAGTCCCAGCATGTATCCTACAGAGCCTGACAAATGCGCTCGCTTTTAGGGCGATTTTGCAAGGAAGGGCGCGACACTGGCGGAATTTACAGTGGCGGGAAGGTCACTAGGCTACCTAGGCTACCGTACGGAGGGCAACTCAACATTCAACTTTTGCCAGTAGCTAGCAACAATTCTCTTTAATGTGGCTTGCAACCTACACGTACATACGATTTGGCCATAGACATGTCGTCTCAGTGGGGTGACCTGCCTGTAGGGCGCGGACTGCATTACTTCAGAGCGGGCTTTCCGGCACGCCCTTCACTCAATCGATGATTGATGAATCGTAACCGCGGACTCAAGTCAAAGACCGACCAGCAGCATCAGCATTGAGCTTTAAACCCTATGAGATGAGGCTGGATGTTCGGTTAAGCATCTTGGTTCCGTTTACGTTCGGTGCTCTCCGGAATGGTACTTTTATTGCTCGCCGCGCTCATGATGTGAGCTCAACGAATGGCCTCGTTAGCAGGAGCCGATGTGGGCAGGTTGGACGGCGCCCTTCGACGAAAGCGGACCGGTGAGGAGGTCTATGTAACATGAGACAATGGGCCTCGCTGTAACGCCCCGGAAAGCTCGTCACTTCTCCTGCATCTACCTGCTGTTGGTTCTTATGGGTTCTGGTATTCCTTGCGACCTAATGCGTATGTAATGGCCTCAGCCTTATTCCTAACTGGCGAGGTTGCGGTACTAACTAGCTCGAGATAGTCGCTCTCTTAAGAGATGTTAGCGGATAGTGGGGCATTCGGGCAGCGGTAAGGCATTGAACATGGCACAGTGGGACGCGAGCTGTCCGGGATGCACCACCTGCTGCCTCTACGTGGTCATCTAGAAAGGGACAAAAGGAACATTGCGGAGTGTCTTCATTTGGAGATTTAGAATCATCAACGATCCGTCCTAGGCATTGTCTGTTAGCCTTTCCGGTCCTGGCTCGGGAGGCTGTGCCCAAGGCATCCGAAACACAACCGAAAGATATAGCGAGCAGGCGGTTGACACAAAATTCGCGCACTTTCCAATAACCGTCCAACGACTCCACGGATAATAACTCCTTGGCTTCAACAGATAGGCATATACGGGAATTTCCAGGCTGTTTTCAATTATTACTATTATGTAGATACAATTTTTCGAAAATTTTACGTATTCTGTATTGGTGTCAAAATCGCCTGCGAAATATTTGGCCCATTTGGGTCACTGCGCGAATTTTTGTGTCGACCACCTGGCGAGTTATACTTGGTACCCCTGTGTGGAATAGGCCTGAGCCGAGTGCGGACGGGGTTGACCTCAGCAACTCCTCACTCTCATTGCTCAATCACACATTGGCTGCCGGAACTGGCAGCCTTAGCAGATAGCCCCCATGATTTGATCAGGATACCTGGTGGAACCGATTCTATGGACCTAATTAGGTCACTAGGTATGTACCTTTTCGGTGTGCTGAGGGCTGTGGTCGCAAGAAGGAGATAGATATTCGCTGCTGAATACTGGCTCTCATCAAGCGCATCTGCCCTCAAAGATAAATAATCGCAAGCACTTGTCATCTCACACCTGGTTGGCTGTCCCGGCTGCCTCCTATCCTACGTAGGATTCCAACCGGGGCTAAAGACCCAATCAAGCTATTCCTGCGAGGCATTAACTGAGGCCCGGAAATTTAGCAGATCTGCATCTTTGCCGTTAGGTAGTCGGTCGATGCTAATAAAAGCGCCACAACTTCCGCCAGGGTTCAGCTAGGGTCCAAGGTCGCCTCTTCTACTTCCGGCTGTATCCGTGGAACCATTTTCCCGAATCTCTGAAAGCCCGTGACTGGAAGGAAGAAGCAGTTCAAGGGGGTTTGTCAACGTCGGGCCTCAGCCACTCGTGCGTAAGTAACTCGGACATAAAATGGAAGTAGGCGTCCACGTAAGTTAGTACGTAGCAATATACTATAGGAAGCTCCCTTCTTGTCTTTTTTGAGACATGCATCTCACATATTACTTGCAGCAGGTCTAGCAACTGGTTACAGAGTCGGGGGGGCGCGGGGTTAAAGGGCGGTGATCATTGGAAGCCATGGGGAACCAAGCGGCAGGCTCGGGAGGCAACTTTATGACGATAGATGCTGTCTTGAGTTGCATTTGCTTCGCGTCTTGTTGATGTTGCGTACGTAGGATTGTCAGGAGCTCTGAGAGCTCTGAGAGCTCTCCATGCTCATTAACGTTAGCAGCCAACAGCGTCGCATCTCGCGCCTGCATATCCGCCAATCTCGTACCCCCACAACTCCAGATACATAGTACATACATACAGGTAGGAACGTGTACATGCACGAAGATATCCTATCCTATTATATCCCATCACTCTCGATACGAAATCTCGCGTCTGCACGCAGCCTGTGCGGACCTGGCGTTTTCTGGAGCGCGCAGATCAAATCAAATCAGGTCACATCACGTCACGTCAAGCCAGTCCCCTGTTACGCCTCCTGTCCTGTCCTGTCCTCCCGGTTGCTTGCTGCCCCCGCCCCGGCCAGTGAGTAGTGACAGTCAGCGAGTTGACAAAACAAAAGAGACACGCCGACAGCACTTACCGAGGACTCCTACCCTGTCAATCCGTTTGCAAAAACGCGCCCTTGAGTCTTTTACGCGACTTCTTGACATTCCAGCAGCCCGGCTCCTAAGCGAGATGCCTCTGTCCGGGTCTTTGTCCATCTTGTTCCCGACTCCTTGGAGTTCCCTCCCGCGAAATTCTGGCCAACCTTGGCGATCCTCGATTGTCCTGCCCCCAAGCGAACTCTAATGCCCTCAGAAAGCCGAAGCCTGACAATGTCACCATCCATATATTGAGCTCGCTGAATAAGCCCTTTATCATTTATCTAACCTTGTTGCCATTACATGCATGTTCGCGCCCTATATGGCCCCCACCACTTAATTCATTTCGCCACGTCCGTTCGATTATCTACATAAAACCTGCGAGGAATTCCCCCTATATCCTCCAGTTACACCATCTAACGTCAGGCAACCATGCCCTCTCCAATCATCTGATATGCCCTCAATGACACGGACGGACCTGTACTCCCCTCCAATCTCCAGAGTTAGCTCCCTCGTGGGATAGAGTTGCGTACAGAAGCGCACATTGTCCGAGGGGTCGGAGGGGAAGGGCGGTCTAGATCCAATGGGTTGGTTCGAGGCTCTGCCGATCACTGCCCAGGAGATAAGGCCGAGCCGGCTGACGGACCTGCCTAGAACGGCGGGTGTGCTCGGCTGACCCGGTCAGCCGGTGAGCCGAGTGCTAATTATTTCATGCATACTATTTTCTCCATTCTCACACCGATGAAGATGCCTTGCGGGATAGAGTCAGTCAACGGTCTCTTACATGCGTGTCGAGATGTTCGGCTCAATATTGCTGTATTCAGTTGCAGCATAAGTCAATATCTCCGACTCGTGCCGGTCGGTGATCGGCAACCGCTACCAGCATATGGCCATAGTCGGCACTTTAAGTCGTCTGTTTAATGAACTGATTGTCAAGATAACTTCTATTGATGAACGGTTCCCAGCCTCCAATAACTTCTTTCCTTGGCCATCAACTCCCCCAGCCCTAACTTATGTCAACTTTACATCCTTGTGAACGCTAAGCCGGTCATTATACGAGTAGGGGGTCACTACAGCTAATCAGCGTCCCAGCATCGTAGCTACACAAGACCAAGAGTCTCGGCACAGAACGTCCGGCAACCTCCGAAGGAGTCGGCTAATTCAATTCACTCAAGGAGGCCAAGTGTCTAGATTGCTTATTGTCCGTTCCACGAGTGCTCTGGTCGTCGCAGAATACTGTATTATATTAAGGAAACCGAATGGTTGGCTATCAGGTATAAAAGGAAATCCAGTTTCATGATTATGTGTAAGAGAAAGCTAAGAGAAGGTTTGGTCATTGCAAGCCCTACCAGGCTGCTCTCAGGGGTTGGCGGGTAAGTCGCTTGCGCAAAACATGAACCTATTTGAGAACATCATCCACCGTCAACATGCCGGTGGGCGCTCAAGAGTATAACTCCGGATAGTCCGCTTTGATCATAGCCGTGCCCTGAAGTGCCAGAGTTAGCAATTGAATCATTCCGTTGACAATGGTGTGACGAACCTTCTCCGCAATCATGTAAACCGAATTCTGGATTCGGCAGTCGGGGATGACCGGAATGACGGACGCATCGATGACGCGAAGCTTTTCGACGCCGAACACCCGGAGCTTACCATCAACTACACCTTGCTCGATGTTCAGGCCCATCCGAGTGCTCCCACAGGGATGGAAGCCCGTCTGAGATCTCTCCAGGATCATCTTATCCATGGCCGCGTCTGAAGTCCTCGGCATCGGCCACGGGTAGTCTTCTTTGATTATGTCTTTCATCCCTTCGCCAGTCACCAGGACGTCGTCGACCCAGCGGATGCCCTCCCGTAGAACAAGGATGTCCAGGTCATTGGCGAAGAAGTTCAGGTTGATCTTGGGTTGCACCAGCGGGTCAGCACTGTTTAGTTCGACCGTGCCCAGCCTGCTTTGAGGCCGCAGGAGATCTACAATGACAGTCATATAGTCGCCGCTAGGGGGAGTCGGGATGTGCCACTGGAATGCGTCGGCGAACATGGGCACGAAGTCGATCTCGAAATGGGGCTGTCCGGCAGGGCCAAAGGGGTCCAGGCCTCCGTTGGCCTCCTTAGCCGCGATGTACTCAGGGTACTTCATGAGGCGATCGTCGATACGCGGTAGACCTACTAATTCGAGAAGCCCTGAGGTGTAGGGGCCCTTGTTCTTCCAGCGGTAAGCACTCACTGCCGCGTCGCGCTCAAGCCCTGCGCGAAACAGGTGTTGATCAAGGCCGTTTCCATCCTCGAGACGGAAAACGTGCGCAAGGATCGGGTGGTCAAGCAGGTTCTGGCCCACATGAGCCGAGTCAACGATTGTTTTAATATTGAACTTCGCGAGGTCGGCTTGTCTACCGATGCCGCTCAACATGAGCAACTTGGGGCTCTCGAAGACGCCGGAAGAGACGATAGTCTCGTACTTGGCCCTGAAGCTGTGAGTTTCGCCGTTAGGTAGAAGAACTTCCACGCCAAGGCACTTCTTCGTAACTTCATCGATGAGCAAGCGCTTGGAATTGGTCTTCGAGAGGACCGTGACGTTCTTCTTGCCTTCGAGGTACATCCAGCTCGAAGACCGCTTTCCGTTGTAGATGCTGGCGGTACACTTCCAGAGACCGCGCATCGTTCCGTTATGGACATCGTTGGTCAGCTCGCCACCCTTGCTCGTCCAGGCCTTGGTGAGCGCATCGCGGAAGCCCGCAATCTCCGGAACGAGATCCGAATGAGAGACAGGGATGGGCCCACCAGCACCGATGTACGCCAGTTCCTCGCTATGATCGTGTTTATCATCGTGATACGTTGCGGGCTTGTATAGGTACTGGCGACAGTTCTCCCAGTTCCACTCCTCTCCGCCGTAGGCTGCCCAGTCATCAAAGGTGCCGGCTGATCCTGGGATCCAAGTGTAATAGTTCAGACAGCTAGAACCACCTAGAGCCTTGCCGCGTGTGTTTGGTTTCTCAACACGGGTATATTCCGGACGGTCGATCATGGTCGTTTTGTAAGCCCAGTCGTACTTGCTATCCCGCAGCTCGAAAGCGCGGGCGGGCGTTGTGATCGCGTCCACATCCTGGGGGTTTCCGATCCCTGCCTCAATGACCAAAACCTGAACCTTCGGAGATTCGGCCAGCCGACCGGCGACGGCGCAGCCTGCGGTACCCCCTGGGACAGAATGAGCCAAGTCCATTATCTGGCGGCTTCACAAGGACGTATCGGGACGGTTCTCATACCTCCTACTACGATGAAGTCAAACTCATCGATGGACTGGACTCCGGTGTCCATTTTCTGACACTCTCTTTCACCTTGAATGAGAAAATCGAGAGGGCGGGGCTACGGAACTTCGGTGTACCTCTGGTTAACTGGGTCCTAGATGCTGAGAAGTGGACGTGGAGTGATTGCTAGGCTCCTCCTATGTGTTGACAAGGCGATCCTGTCGAACTGGTGGCCGTTTTGATGACACTAGGGATATCACCCCTTTTATAAGCCGGTTTATAGTGTTCGTGTTCGCAGCGATTACCGCAGGATGTCGTCACAGCATATCCCATCCCGAACCTGATCGGCGTGCATTACCGGACGGGCCATGGCGGAGACGGCATGGCCCGTCGATGTTACTAAGACCATGCATTTTGCCGTAGAAGAAACCCAATATTTGTTCGCATGTTGCAAAAGGAGGGGCAAAGCCGAATGAAACGCTACCAGACTAAGAGTCCAAAACTCCCAAAATCGGCGTCATAGACACGCAAACTACAACAAATAACGGAACCAAACTTGTTCCTAGGAGATAGGGGCAATGCTTACTGAGCCCCGTCCTACCCACAAAATATGGATGCGGGCCGTGCCTAGTCCCGGTGTCGAAGCACCGGTAGGGCCGAAGGCCTTCTCGCACTCGGCAGAAATACGGGAACCCAGCATGGGGCAATGTGGTTGCTTAATAAGACAATCGAAAGGATTACGACGAAGTCGTCGATTGGAGCTTGACGATGTAGCCAATACAGGGCAGATAATGACGCAACACGAATATATTATAATTTCACTGAAATCAAATGGACAAGCCTTAGGAGAACCAGGTAAATAGCATAACAAGAAATCTGGAGCCAATATTCGTAGACACCATGACATTCCCTAAACTAATGACGTTATTGAATGGATTTCGCAGATAATTGAGTGTTGTCGTTTCCACTTGCAACACAGACGTAATACTAGTTCTCGGGGCATCCGGGGCAAACTCGGAGTTTCTTTTAATTACTTCCCAGGGGCGAGACATCGGCAACAGGATCTTGAGTCACTTCAACGAATCACGTGTTGGATCTCCGAAATATGTCCATAGTCGCTGTCACATCATTAAGTGACCAGCAAGTCTTTTGATCATGTAGAAATAGGGGTCAACTATGAGAAGGGGAATAGGGTGATCTCCTAACCTTATTATAAGTACCATGCCGTGGTCAGTTAGAACACTAGTAGGGCGAAACTCACTCGCTTTGCTCTGAGATTGAATCTAATTAATCTTTATATAACACGTCTGTGGTAGCAATGAGAAACCTTACCACCCGTTGCGCCCAAAATGCTGCGAAATACAAAGCTCGGTGTCTCAGGCTATCATAAGATTAGGTCGTTGAACATAGAACAACAAACAGGACTAGGGAAGATGGCCATCAGTTGCATGATGTTACGAGGCGTCAGGTAGTAGTAGTTGGCGGTACTGATGGAGGTACAGAGAACAAGACAGCGATAGGGACTACGATATGCACGTACACCAATTTTCAGGGGGACGATTTATTGAAACGAGAGTGCCGCTCATAGCAACACAAGTTCGGCAACAAGGCTAAGCGAAACAGACATGTCATATGGTTGCCCAAAGAAGTCTGTCGCACGTGAATGTGGAAGCCATTGCAAGTGTCTGGAGTCGGCTAAATCTAGAACAGATGTTACAGAAGGCCTGGTGCAATAGCGAATCGTTCTGCTAAGATAAACACATGAAGATTAAGTAAATGGGGTGGAGAGAATAGTTGAGTCTGAAGGGTTATGACGGCTAGATTCATCGTCTTGAAGGTTACCTATTGATTACATATCCGCAACGGGCACCTGGAGTCTTAACAACACACGACTAAACAATGACACAGTAAGCGGAAAAGAGTCAAACAAGGGGGGAAGAAACATGTAAACTGCGGACAAGAAACAAATAAACAAAGGGGTAAGCACAACCCCAACCAACGATAAGACAGAGGCTGGGGGAAGCAAATTCAGGATCCGCATGAGACTCCACAGCGTCCCGACTGAAAACGCTTTTTCTAAAGGTGGCACCCGCTTTATGGTTCCGCGGACGGAATATAATGGCAGCTTGACTTCGTCATCAAACACCAGGTGACCCTGAGGTTACTGCTGGGTATAGCTTAGGGTTTCAGAGGATGATCATTAACGTCACCCCTCGGACAACGCCTTTTTTTGAGCCAGCTGATGGTCTTAGTGGCATCATTCTTGGTCGCGCTTTGAAGCAGGATGGCCTGGAAGTCTTGGGGAGCCCAGGCGGGATATTTCGTGAACGAAACTTGCTCTTTGGCTAGCCTTCGGAGAGTTCTGAACAGGGCCTTCGAGAAGTTGATCTGCCGGTCCTCTACCTGTAAGGCGAACATGAAGTACATCTGAAAACCGCGCAGTTCGTCGTCCCCTAACCTCCTCAGCCAATGCGCCGCAGCGTCCCAGAACTCCGTAGCGTTGCGCGCCACTTCCTCCGCCTTCCAAAGGGCACCGGGGTATATGATATTGTCGACGTCATATTCATGCTGATCAATATAGCAGAAGGCAGCCCGGAAAAGGATTTCGCCAAGCTGACGAGAGAGCTGTACCCTTCGTGGGTCGGTGATGGGCATAACAAGAACTGGGTCGATCACCGTCTTGAGTACTCTGGAATATTTCAGCATTAGAAGCTCATCGAAGTCTTCCGTAATCCCACCGTCCTGATCGAAAATATTGATCTGCGCACCGCGTTGCAGTAGCGCGAGCATGGAATCCTCGGCCGTATACAGTCCGGGTCCAGTTCTATATGTCCCAAACCGATCACGGCCATGTATCTTCGCGCTCATAAAAGCGCGTCTCATTGCATCGATGCACAACGGTTGAGGTTGGCCCTTCGTATGGCTAGCGCATGTCGGATGAGGATTTCCGGAATGGGAGCACATGTTAAAATCATCAAGGGAGAATTTAACATTTGGGTCACCCCCGATGACTAGAAGAAGCTCAACCACATCCGCTCGACCAGATTCGATGGCCACATGGAGCGGCGGTTTGGCTGTCGGGTAGATATTCCGCCATATCGAATCAAAAGGCTGGGGATTATTGCCCTTATATGCTAGGATAATGTCGCCGATAATGCGTTGTGGGGTCCCATTTTGAATGCACCAAAGAAGAAGAGGCCTGGTCTCTTGTGGATTCATTTTGGGCCCAACATCCCGAAATACTGGATTATCAGCATCCAAATTGTAGTGTTGGACCCTCTGCCCCAAGATTGTTAAGGGCTCTGCTCTGGCCAGTCGGGCCTGCCCAGCCGCATCGAGGTGAGCTATCATTTCGCTGAATGTCTTGCGGGCTAGGCCGAAAAGATCTCTCTGGGGACCCAGTGGCGGTCGATATTCACCTTGGAGAGACCAAAGAAATGGAGGACGTTGAGAAGGCGAAGGCTTGGAGCGAGTTTGGTATCGAGGTTGTCCTCGGAGTTCGTCATCTCCTTGAGCCTCTTTTGAGGTATAGTGCATCTTATGTCGCTTAGGAGCAGGTGTTTCCGAATCTTCACCTGCGCGTTTGGCGATATTGCGGACAGGTTGCCCTCGGGGCCCGCCATCTTGCCGACTCTGGTTGGGGGCAGTGCGCTTTTGCCGCTTGGGGGACTGCTGCGCGAGCCATTCGCCTCCGCGCTTCGCAATGCTGCGGAAGTCCATCTCGGAAAGATTACGCCTCGTATTTTCAATTAGAGCAGTGATAGTGAGGCCCCCTCGGTTCCGTCTTTCCGATCCTTCTGGAAGATAATCTGTCGTCTGTTTGCTATCGTATCGACTGTGAATGGTAGACGAGACGAAGGATGCGACAAAGAGGGTTGAGGTCCGAGTCTTTATGTTATGAATAAACAACCCACTTGTTCCGGAACAGTTGAGGGATCCAGCACTACTCTTAATTAGCAACAGACCGACGGTTTTGTCACAGAGGATGTACATTTACCTATCGTCTGACTGGTGGGGCATTCGTCTAGTATAATGATAACAGAAATACAAGTCCATTGTTTGTTACTCAGTTTGAAGCATTTTGGGTTACCTAGGCCGTTGCTATGTTTGTGGCTCTATTAAACGTCTTGTCAGTCAAGGTTGTTGTGTCTATCCAGGTGCAATGCGAGAACTTTATTCCCTTCTATTGCTCTCATCATGTTAGCAACACCTCTTGATACCATCTTTCAAAAAGAAATTGCATGCGATCCAGCGCCCCTAAGCGCATGGATGTAAGAGAGAAGGTTCATAAGGTAGACACCCAAGCAAGCCTCGTTGTAAGGAAAGGGAAGGCATAACTGTACGCATGTCGGCCTGCCTCATCGCTGGAGTGACTACTCACTTCAGCTTTTAAACATACTACAGTAGTGAAGTCCTTTGACTATTTTCTAGTTAGCACCTTAATCTACTGTCTGACGAACTACTAGACCATTCACCATAGACACGCAGCATTTATTCCTTCGTTCCTACATGAAAATTCGGGATAGTTCTTTACTCTCGATATCTCATTACGCTCATACAGCCCATTTCGTATAAGGCTTAATATGGATTTAGAAATTACACATAACTTACCGTCCGTAAACAGGAGAGGAGTGTATCTCCTCAACGAGAAGGTACAGGTCAACTTGTTTAAGTTTACTTTCATTCAACTCCATACTATATAATCACGCATTTTCGCCATGCTTCTTGCGCGTAGAATTTGCAGGCTTAACTCCAGCCGTGTTGGAGCCCCCTTCAGACGCCGCTTCTCTACTCTCGGTGCTTCTCTAGATATAATCGAGGCCTATGAACTCAGATATGCTGGTTTGATCTGGCTGCTTACTCATCGAAAAATTCAGGTGAAGTCGCATGTCGAAAATGGAAGTAATGAAAGTCTCTAACAGTGATTGTTCCTAGCTAGATGTGCCCGGAAAACATGTAATTATGACAAGAGACAGATGAGAGCTCGAAACAGTCGTGTAAACTCACCGGAGATTTTCAAACAAAGGGCTTCTCTTTTCTCATCGCAAAATAGGGCGACCCAAAAAAAAACAAAGATTCTCCACCGTACCCCTTTGCATCGTACTTATCTAAGTAACCACGTTTTCACGAATATTTTGTCCAGCACAGTTTACGTACGGGAAAGCAAAGCTTTACTATCTTTCTCTTGGTCTGTCATCAATGGAGATGGCGATAGAGTGGATCACGAGAAACACCCCCGTAGTCCCGGCCCCATTTTTCAAACCCATCTGGGGGCCTAATTGATCGTTGAATGAACTTTCTATTCGAAGCAACTCCACGCGTATTTTGGGTATCATGATACTAATTTGATAGTAGCTACCAAGGTAATGACCAAGATTATTCGAGTTTAGATGCCCAATACAGCTGACAGCTGCCCTAACGACTTGGCTAGTTTTTGATAGACGCATCAATGCTTATAAGCGAGCGCATCGTGGTGAAGAGTATCATCCAATAAGAGCTGCATTCGTAGCGCGCGGTATGGACAGATAGATGCATGCGAACGGGGAACAGGTTTCGTGCTATTGCATGCATTCTTAGTGAGAAATCTCTTCTACGTTTATCCATGTGTTCTTTAGAATCTCAGCTAAGAGGCATTCCCTGCAAACCCGGACACATAGCACCAGTACGGGGCGACGACTAATGTCTTTACACATGTCCATGGCCACACACCTAAAGTAAGATGGCGAGATAGCCCGCATACCACCACAAATAGTATAAAAGGTGGCTCTTCGGGCTGAAAAGCTCTTCTACGGCAATCTGCCCATTTTCTAACGACAATGAAAATTGAATATTGCGAAAACGCAATATAGCCCCAAATGAAAGACACGAAACACCACCACAGCGCATCGCTATATAGCACGCCTCAGTACATAATGTTATATGATCTCAAAAAGGTACCGAGCATCTCGGGAATACTGCGTCGAAGCACCATTCAAAAGGGACTGCAAAACACCAAATTCCCCAATCGATCCACGACAGAGCTGCTCGCACAGACCGCCGGCCAGCAGCGTCGCCAACCCTTGGACCTCTTCACGGCGGAGGAGCTCAAGACCTACGGCTGCAAGCACGCGGCGCTGATCGGGCGCCCCGCCGAGGGCACGCGGCTGACGCGGCGGCAGTGGGCGTCGGTGAACCGGACGCTGCGGGCGGCGGCGGAGCGCGCGCTGGCGTCGGGCCTCGCGTGGGAGGGCGGCAAGGCCCAGGGCGCCTATGTCGTGCAGTGCGGGCTCGGCGCCGCGCTGCAGCTGTCGGTGCAGCGGGCCGGGGTGCGGCGGCGGTGCAGCCTCGCGGACCCGCGGCTCGCGCGCCGCGTGCGCGCCATGGCCGCCGATGTCTCTCAGAAGAGGTTCCGGCACGACGGCGTCTGGTTCGAGTTTAAGATGCTGGACCTCGGCACCGCACTTATGCCGGTCGAGGAGCAGGGGGGCCGCGGCTTTGGGGATGATGGGGGAAGGGATGAGGAGGATGACGATGACGATGACGATGAGGAGGACGAGGAGGAGGACGAGGAGGAGCGGGCAGAGTGCGAGGTTGGGGGACGGCCGGGTAGAAATCTTGGGATCGGACCGATAATTACGATCTGTGGATGAGGCTGAGCCATTCCGTGGCATGAGATGACTTAACGACACGGCGCATGAATAGACGACACGGAAGGAACATGATTTAACGGGACGGAGCATGAATTAACATGACGGAGCATGATTTGAAACATATTGGACATCGGCAGGACACAAATTGAGTATATATCCCCATTTACACCTGTTTATCTTGCCTGTGACTGTCTCCCAAAGTAGGGGCGTCCAAATCGAACAGTAGTGATCGATAACGGGAGACTTAATTTTCGCTGGAAGGAGTCCAAATATTATACATTTGAGCTTTACAGGAACGAGTGCATGATAATGTGTAGATGTTTCACCGCGTGTAGATGGCCATCATGTCAGGGTGGTTCGCCAATCTCCCCACTACCAGTTAAGTGGCGGCTAAGGAGTCGCAATCCCTAAGATCATCTACACGACCAGGATCTGAGGACATCAAGATCTAAATACAAGTTCTATTCATAATCGAGCGCAAACAGGCCCACCAGTCTACTCAATTCGTTGCGACGCTATCCCGCAGCCCAACCACCCAAGTCCTCTCATCTCAAGAGGCGGCAATAAGCGACATGTAGACCCCCCACGCTAAACCGGCCAAACCACCGAGCAGATTGCGGCCCTCGATGCTCTTCACGAGGGTAAAGTTGACCAGACTGACCAAGGGCCAGAGCCTCCACCCCGCCGAGAGCAGCATGAAGAACTCGGCGCGGCTGCGGCGCAGCACGGTAGCCCAGTCAACCTTGGCATAATCGATGGCCGGGAGTGGGACCAGCGGGTTCCGTCCGGGGAGCGGCGGACCGGCCATGGCCGCCTGGATGCTGTGCATGAAGGCGCTGAATAGGAACGTGTTGACGGCGGCGCCGGCCGTCTGGTCGAGCGCGAACTTGGCGGCCGTGTTGCCGACGTTGAGGCGGGGCTCCACGAGCCGGCCCTCGCGCGCCTCGCGCTCCAGCTCCTTCTCGTCGCCCGCCGCCGCTGAGGCCACTGCCTCCCGCGTCGGCGAGGTGTGGTACGCCGGGAACGTGGTTTCCAGGTATTCTTGCCTGGGCGGTGGGTTAGCTTCCATATTCTTTCTACTTGCAACACCACATAGCCGGGATGAAGCTGGCGGTCGGAGTAGTGGCAAAAGCAGGGGCTGCTCTAAAATGATATGTAACAACGGGTGGGCGCCGAACGGACACTCACCATAAGAAGTTCGGCGGCGTACTGATGAGAGCGAACAAGACAAACTGGAACATGGGGACCCAGTCGATGACAAGCGGCGCCTGGTAGCACGTCAGTTTCCATTCCTCACACAGAACGCCTCATGAGCTCTCATCCACAGAGCGTACCTCCTTGCGATACGCCATGAGCGCCTGCGCTAAGAAGTTGGAGGCGGCGGCCAACATGGCCGACTGGATAGTGGCGTTCACAATGGGAGGAGGCGCCATTTAATGTAGCTATGATTTAATTACGGGTCCTAGGTGGGAAAAGTAGGTAGTGTATAAGAATGTCCAACGGTGTAGGAGGCTTCTCTCTCCTTTGCATCTCATCGACGCCAATGGGCTTTTAACGCCAACCAAACTAAAGGAAATAGTGACGTGGGGGTTGAGCTTTGGGGGTTCCATGTACGTACCTGGCAGCAGGGGACAAGTATGCCTTTCCAGCTCTGCACCAGGAGTGGTTTAGCGTCGCATAAGCGAGTGTACGTAGACTCTTGGGGTTTTTGACAACTACAAACCTTCACTTGCAAAGAATAAGATGTCATGAAAAGGGGATATTTGGATGAGGTACGAAAAGTAGAATAGCTGTTGTTTGAATTGATATCATTACCAAGTAGATTGACTCGCACGCTGTATAGTAGTCTATCGCCTCATACCCTACTGTACTCCCGCACTGAATGCACCCAGACCCCTTTCCACCTCCCAGCGTTACCCATGTTCAAATCCATGTTCAAATCCAGCTTTGAACATATCTTCCGTTTTAGCTGAGAATCCACATGAAGAGAAACTGAACGATGTACGAGTAGAAGAACAAGAACTGCGTCCGCTGGTTCCGCTTCGTCCTCGTGTCTGTCTGCATAGGCCCTTGCGTGTTTCCAGCGCTTTCCGGGAGTAGTACATATCTCAGCGACCGCATCTAGATGATGTCAATGATGCTCGAATTTTGCATTGCCTCAGAGGGATAGAGACCACTTACTAGGAAGAGTGAGTTGGCTAGGAAGGTATACAGGAACACGGTCCAGCCGAACCAGCCACCGGTGCCCTTTCCGCCGTTAACCAGCTCCGAAAGAGCAACCGTCGCGATGATTCCGACGAACTTGTAGCCGGAGTAAGCTACCAGGTCCAGGAGTTGGGACTCGTTGGATATGCTCAAGAAGTAGGAGCCGAGCTTTAACACCAGAAGCTCAAGTACGACGACAACGCCGGCTTTCGACGCGGTATATCCGAGCAGCTCGGGCTGGAATTGTCCCCGAAGACCAGCCAGTAACGTTGATAAGAGTATGTAGGTGACGAGGGCCATGACTGGAAACCCATGAGTCGAGAGTCAGATCTCTTATTCGGGGAAGAACCTACCTGGAATGTACATATCGGGGCTATTGATGTCGTCCCTCGGCGGCAAGTACCAGCCCTCCTGACCGTTCGGTCCGACCGTCTGCTTCCGAGACCATGGCTTGTGCCGCCAGGGGAACAGCACCAATATGAGCTTGTTGACGACGTATTTGTTCGAGACGTTGAAGTAGTGTTTGAGCGCGGAGAAGTTGATCCACCGATTTGCCTGCGAACAAATGTGAGCTCTCGACTCTACAATCGTCCTCGGATCTCGTGCGTAGTAGACCCACGTTGTGTTCCAGATATTCCTGGCCGGCCTTGAAGGCGTTCTGACCCAGCTGCACGCCGATCTGGGCGGCCGGGTCGTTCATGAAGTTCCCGTAGGAGCCGAACACATTGCTGCTGCTCCCCGGCGTGGCTTGCTGGTAGGGGTTTCCGTAGGAACCTTGCGGCTGTGGTTGCGATGATGTCGGCGGGGGTGGTGATCTCAGCTGGGGCACCGTAGAGACGTGTTGCGGTACGGGGTGGTGGAGGGGCGGCGATTGGGGGGGGTAGATCGGACGTTGCATCGTGAATAGAGCTCCGAGAGAATCTAGAGGGCGGCGCGCGCGCAGGAGTCTACGAGTTTGAACAGCACTCGGGAGCTTTGCTTCTGGGCTGTGCCGATAGCAGCGCTTGGTTATTATCGCGGGCAAAGTGATTTCAGTCAATGACAGCTGGAGCATAAAGACAGATACAGCATGGCGTTGGTGCGCAAGGATGGGGTGTGGTAGCTTGCATAACACGAAGGTTTGCGTACTTACTGTAGGTATGCAGGGTATGCAGGTATGCCGCTGACTGAATGTATGAGTGTAGCGAGGTAAGTACGTACCTCCCCGGCTCCTTGCATTATGCATTATGCATTATTTAATGTTTTAGTGGGGTGACTACCTGATTTGACCAACGAATGGCCCGGCCCTTATCAGTTCAGAATGCCACCTTTATCTGTCCTTATCGCCAACATCCTCTTTCTCGGCGCCTACCTCATCGTGCATTTCTCGGAGTTGATGGAAACGCCTGAGTTTAAACCATACATAAGCACTATACGACGAGGACCCCTAGTTTTACCCTCGAGCTCGACTTCGGCGTCACATACGATATTGATTGACTGACCGCGATGTTGGACACATTCGAGGTCCTGACTACGTCGGGCGTGGTATTATGGTCGCGATCATATGCCCCCATCAGTCCGTCCATAATTAACAATTTCATCGCCGACGTGTTCATCGAGGAGAAGGCCGTCGTCGCCGGCGCAAAGGACGACCACTCAGCCTCGAATAACCCTCCCTACAAGGCGGATCAGCACACCCTGAAATGGACTTTTGTGAAGGAATTGGGCATAATCTTTGTCGTAGGACAGCTTCCGATATACGATGTTACCTTAGTCCAATATCTAATCGATGTTGTCATAGGCTGTCTATCGGTCCCTGTTACATCTCTCCTGGGTTGACAAGCTCGTGGATAACCTCAAGACGATCTTCGTTGACTTGTACGGCGACCAGCTCAAGAAGCCGAACACGACTATCGTAGTATGCCGCAATTTCGACGAGTATTTCGATCAACAGTATATGGAATTAGAGGGGAACGCCAACAATAAGCCCACCCAGCCTACGGGGACATCCTTCGCGGGGGCGAAGACGATATCTGGCAACTTCGGGGATGAACCGCCACTACCACCAGGGCTTAAGCATAGGACGAAGACACAAAATGGCAACGAGTCTAGTCCGAATGCAACTCCGAATGCATCGCGACCCTCGACTCCTAGCACTGGCGCAAATCACCTTGTCGTGGGCAAAACCGGTCCTCCGGGGAAGATGTCGAGGAGGGCGAGGAAGATGCAGCATGTCAACTCCGCTCCGGCATCGTCGGGCGATGAAGGACCATCCAGGAAATCGAAGAAGGCCCCCAAGAAGGGGAGGAAGTGGGACGCGGATGGGTTCGCTGATGAGGAGGACGGTGTCCAGTTGGACTATTCTGCCGCTCAGAATACTTTGACGAGCGATAGCGAAGTGGAAGCCGCTGGCCGGTCGACGGCGGTCGACAGTGTAGACGCGGCGACGTGGGGAACGACGACGTCCAAGGGGCAGTTCGTCTTGAAGGACTTGGGTGATGAGGTACACTCGATACTGAAATCGGCCGAGGCGAAGAACGCCGCGTCGAAGAGCGAGCCGAAAGGCGGCCTTGTTGGGTCCGGTTTGAGCACGATCAGCGGCTTATTCCGCAACGTAATTGGGGGCAAGACCTTGACGAAAGCGGATCTCGATAAGGCCATGAAGGGGATGGAGGACCATTTATTACGCAAGAACGTCGCCCGCGAAGCCGCGATACGTCTGTGCGAGGGGGTGGAGAACGAGCTCATCGGCGTCAAGACGAGCAGCTTCGAGAGCATCGACGCACGCATCACCAAGGCCATGGAGGCGTCGCTGACGAAGATGCTGACGCCGACGTCGTCACTGGACCTGCTGCGCGACATCGACGCCGTCACGCAGCCGCCGGCGGCGTCGTTGCGGAAGCCGCGGCCCTACGTCATCTCCATCGTGGGCGTCAACGGCGTGGGCAAGTCGACGAACCTGTCCAAGATCTGCTACTTCCTGCTGCAGAACAAGTACCGGGTACTCATCGCGGCGGGCGACACGTTCCGCTCGGGCGCTGTCGAGCAGCTCAAGGTGCACGTGCGGAACCTCAAGGAGCTCACGGAGCGCGAGGGCGGCCGGGTCGAGCTCTTCGAGAAGGGCTACGGCGGCGACGCAGCGTCCGTCGCCAAGGACGCCGTCCGTGAGGCCGCCAACGAGGGCTACGACGTCGTCCTCATCGACACCGCCGGCCGAAGGCACAACGACCAGCGCCTGATGTCGTCGCTTGAGAAGTTTGCCAAGTTCGCGCAGCCTGACAAGATCCTCATGGTTGGAGAGGTAAGCATACAATCATTCGTCGTTTCCATTCCTAAATCAGGCCAGCACCAGCGTATATACTTGCATGCACCCACCCTACTAATGTCCATCTTCCCCTGACGCCCGAGCCCCGTGCCAATCCCGACGAAAACAAATACTAACTCAACTCATACACAGGCTCTCGTAGGAACCGACTCGGTGGCGCAGGCGCGCAACTTCAATTCGTCGTTCGGGCCCGGGCGCCGGCTTGACGGCTTCATCATCTCCAAGTGCGACACGGTGGGTGACATGGTGGGCACCCTCGTCAGCATCGTCCACGCAACCAACGTCCCCGTGCTCTTCGTCGGCGTTGGCCAGCACTACTCAGATATCCGCAACTTCTCCGTTCGGTGGGCCGTCGAGAAGCTGCTCAGCAACAGCTAATTAACTGAGTAGTCGTAGTCAGTGGTTCGTGAATTACCTCGTTAGGTAGTGTGACGGTTTAATGATAATATATGCATTATAATTGCGTCACGTAGGTAACCGTACTGACGATGATGATCATGACGGTTGATAGATTGGTTGCTATGTCGCCTTTGAAAGGTGATGCTTTGGTCCGGCTCTTCCCTTGTGAGGGAGGCGTCTGCTTTCGTCTCGTGAGAAGAAGCGATTTACTGCGTGTTTGGTTCCTTGGCTCCGATGTAGATAAGATCCTCCTGCCAAAAGTTCACCGTTGAATACCCGTTGCCCTCCAAAGTGGTCATTTAAGTGGCAAGACCTGAGAACCTGGGATTATAGCGACTTATATCTACAGAGGTGTGGGTCAGTTTACCCCTATTTCGACCCCTATTCCTACCCCTATTCTAGCACCCGGTACGGTCAGGTATGGCAGTAGGCCGGCTCATGGTGCTACTGCCGTTCGTGGCCATTCATAGGGGTAGCAGAGGAGTATGAGCGCCTCTGCAATATGGGGTGCAGACGAGCCGGATGAGTCGCATGGGGGGATTGACGTATTCTGCGGACGTTATGGTAGAATCCGCCGCTGGTTTCTATGTGATTCACACTCTTGGCAGCACATGCTCGGGGACAACGCTTAAGATCGGCCGTGCTTGCCGTTTCTTAATCCCTATTACAGACTCGCTTTTGTCTAAGTACATTCCGTTCATTTTCGGGCCACCTCCGTTATTTCCACGACTCGAACATGATTCACGATACGTACACGCCCCTTTCTGGTCCGCCCATATTACCTACATATGTAAAGTATGTAGGTACGCGTATTGGGTTATTTATTTAAGAACGGGGTCTTCTAGGACTCCATCACCTGCCGACACTCTACCAATTTTCTCCCTCACGGCAAATTGCTCTCTCTGAAGCCTCCGCATTCCTCCTCCACCTCGGCCCTCCTTTTCTCCTAGCCCACTTTCTTCTCTTCGCAAGCCGGGATCACGCAACTTGTCTTCTCAGAGCCGAATGACTCCACCATCCATGCTCTGCTTTCTGACTCCTCGACCTTTCCACCTGCCAACTCTTCAACTCGCATATCCGGTGAACGTATTCAATACCAAGCTCCACTTGGTTTCGCTCCCAGTGTCTATCCATATGTCCCTCCGCAAACACTATTCTTAGGCGCCTTCAGACAGATGTAAACCGACATAAAACGACCCGGGTTATCGGCGAGCCGGGCTTCCTTGATAGGGCCATCCAGATGCCGTTAAAATCCTTAAGTTCTGCTGAATATAAGTATACCAACATCTCCCAACTAGGCCCGCTAGTTAGCTAGTTATCGTTAAATAAAGGCAATCAATCACTATATACTGCTTCCTCCAATTTGCTTCCACTTATCTTTTCTGGTACGACATCTGCTAAGGATTCCCTTATTCTTGCTCGACCCTACCCTGCACCGTTTCCCGTTCTAAAACCTCCCGAGTAGCCTCATCAGCTGTCCACAACCACGTCCATCAAGCTACGTTATTTCTTGGACTTCTCCCATGATGCTTGCCATGCCTTCAAAAACTGTCTCGTCTCCTTCTTGTGAGCCTCTCTCGTGCCTCTCTCGTCCGACCAGCGGGATTGCGGAAGCGCAAGCCTCTCAGTGAGATTAAAAGGGCTTTCCAAATACATATCGAGCATTGCCGTGGAGGTAACTTTCTCAGCCCTTCAGATTTGTCAATAGTGACATTCAGAGCAGTCTCGTCATATGTTGTAAATTGCTCAACTTACTTGGGTTCGTCGGTATTTGATACCGATGGGGGTGCTTTAGCCGACATGACGAGTGTCGCTAGCGCTACCTGGGGTGACTCTGTAATGGATTTCCAGGTCGCAAGAAACGAGAGTGGACGTAAGGTTGATACTGCACGCTATTTCAAAAACCAGGAGCTATCCCTCAGGGCCATTAGGACAACTTATACCTGAAGGCTGTTCCATCCTGAAAGCCATCGCGACCGTCAAGCAATAACGCATTATTTCAATCGCATTACATTTGAGTTAAAGACAACTAACACAGAAGAAGTCCTCTCCCTCCATGGTCAACATCTCACATTTGCACTGCATGGGTACGGAGTTGTGATCAGCGCTCTTGTGTTTTGTAGCGTGATTGGCTGCTTATGTGGCACTGTGTCGCGTCGTTCAGACAGATTCGGCTCGTCCAATCACTTGCGAAAACACATTTGTGTCGTTCAGGTCCCGGCGTCGCGACTTGGGTCCGGAGCCTCGCTTGGCTGCCCCAATCCTTCGCGTTTGCCTTGCTCCTTCCACAATGCAATCTCAGAGCTCGGAAGCAGCCATCAGGAGCTCCAGTAGACCGGTAGACACATCGTTTCCTTAAATAAGCAGTGTTCCCTACTCTGGTGCAGATGAGCCACTTCCATTCCTGCAAATCAATGTGTCTCGAACTCGAGTTGCTTTTTTGCCGCTGGCTTAAGAGCACACAACCTGAAAATCTGACGACTGCAAGTTTCCTGCCTTTCCTTATCCGGCCAGCTCAATGCCTGCACCGATAATCTACGGTACCTTGTCTTCGCCAGCAATTTCGGACGACGAAAACGAGGTTGAAAGTCGGCCACTGTCTTGGCCAGGAGCAGTCAAGTCTCGGCGAGCTTCTGCCGGCCAAGAAATCTCTCAGAGGAGACACTCCACCTCAGCGGTCCCCGAAAATGCGATTGTGTCAGGCGTAGCAGACCTAAAGCGCACTAAGGATCGTACTGATCCGAAGAGGATCCTCTGTAAGGGAGACCTCAGAGCCGGTGGGCAATGGGGCTGTGGTCGTAGCTTTTCTCGTGCCGACGCCTTAAGGAGGCATTTACAATCCGAGGCTGGTCGCATTTGCATCAAGCCTCTGCGGGACGAGGAGATGGTTGAGCAGCAACGCGTTTGGCAAGCGCAGCGCCAAATTTACACCTCGCAACCCCTTCAACTTCGCGAGACAGTGACGAATTTGAGTTCCGATAACGTCAAGTCTCCTCTGCAATCGAGCATATCCTGGAAAGATGATCTAATTGACTACACCAGTTATCGCGGTGGAAGTGGGAACCCACGACATGGCGGACAAAAACAAGTCACTTCCGCCCAGGAGCAATCTCCCGCGTTAAGTATATCTGGCTATTCCAAAGATGCTGTGGGCAATCACATGCTGCCGGCATCCCTGCTGGCCAAATCTCCGGCCCTCGCCGAAACGGACTGGGTTCCGGAGACTGACCAGGACGATCTGTACAACGCCGATGTGGACCTTCCCCAGAACAGTCCTCACACGCCAGCTCCGCCCTTTCCGCATCTTCCCAGGCACACTCCTCTGAAGTCAGATCCTCCGTCCATCAATATTGACTTTGCGCCGACAGCCGCTAGAAGTGGATTTAAGCAACCGACTTTTCCATATACAGATGCACCGAACCCCCCAGCTAGAGGTCTATGCGGCCGCAGCCCATCACACAGCTCCGTCATCCCCCCTCGTATACTTCCCGAGCAGTTCCCGGACAAAAATCAGAATAACTTTTCTCTCGGTACCAATGGATGTAGTGGCGGCTCAATGTCTGGAATGCCGGCGCCTGAAGCCTTCCCTCAGTTGCCTACCAATGGCATTAATAATATGCAAGTGGCCACGCCATCCTCAAATTTCAACACGCTTCAATCTCCTTCTTACCTTTACGCCGATGGGGGTATCAACTACTCAGACCTGCGGGGCGCGGACTCTCTGCAAGGACTCCAAGAACAAGTGAGCACAGATTATACAAACCTAGACCTGCAGATGGACATGGACTTCGGACTCGGCTGGGAAGCAATTCACCACGACTTCGGCGAGGGTCAGCAGATTGAGCTGTTCGATGGACTTTTCTTTGGCGGAGAGCAAGGTGGCCGCGGAGGGCCACAGACGTCAACCCCGATAATCAAGATCGATTATAGCCCTGCGCCAAATAATACTCTTCGAAGTGCTTTCGAGAAGAAGTGGCCCATGGATATAGATGTTTTGCCGGAAAAGGGTATGTTCTCAAATGGCCTCCTAAGCTGGCAAACTATAGAGTTGTACTAATACTACCTCCAGCAGTTTACCCAGTACCGCTACTTTCATCTGAACTCGAATGCCATAGATCTCGCGCCCTATCCAACATTAACGACGACCTCGGAGTTTCGAGGCTAAGCCAGCAGCAGCTTTCCAAGGGAGACGACATGCCATTTACGGATTCCGGATACGCATCTGCACCGAACCATAATTACCCCTCAAATATCTGGACACCAGCTGATAAGCCAGGAGGAATGGACCCAGAGCACCCGACAAGTTCGACCGGCAAGAATGGAGACGATACCAAAACCGTATATTCGGCAGCAACTACCATCATGCCAGCAATTGCCCGGAAATCTCTGTTTGATATTTGCAGTGATATTTACAATAGACTAGGACGGAATATTAACCACAGGAATTGGAAATCGATTTCCAAGAATATTCCTAGTCTGATCAAAGCGTTTGCTCTCAAATTAGGCTCAGACACATTGAACGAGTTGAACCTCAGAGCCATGCACTTCATCCATAAACATCACCAGTACGTATCATTACGTGCCACAACCTTGACTCCTAGGTAACTA
Organism: Monosporascus sp. GIB2; assembly: GCA_004155935.1. NCBI lineage: Eukaryota > Fungi > Ascomycota > Sordariomycetes > Xylariales > Monosporascus > Monosporascus sp. GIB2. The sequence goes on from QJNV01000004.1 coordinate 441,045, forward strand.
ACGGTTCATGCAGAGAAATTGCTACGCAATTGCGACTCCTGTTCCGTCCGGAGTATGAAGATGAACCAGAGACCCACAGAGACACGTCAGACGCAATGTCTCTTCTCGACAAAATGAGCATGTGGAGGAGAAGTTTAGGTAAAGATCATACAGAAGCCAACGTTTTTGATCTATTCGAGGGAGTAGAGGAGGACGAAAATGAGGATCCTGATCTATCGGCATATAGCAAGGTGATTGTCAATAGCGTGGCGTACGAATGGCTAATTGCCAACTTGGTGAAGGAGTCCTCGTTTCATTGGGACGAAGCTCAGCCGCGTATCATGGTTGACCAAATCCGCCAGAAAATCTTAGCACGGCTTCCAACCGGCACAATCAGCAAGAAGCAAGCCCCTTGCTCTCACAAAGTTTCTTTCGAGCTTCCATGGCGTCCGCTAGAGTCACGCCTCGAAGAAGAGAGAGTCCAGCGCGGGTTCATAACATTTGGACGGGCAATAGCTGATTCTGTTGTGGCAACATGCTCTTCTACGGATCAGGTTCAACTAACAACAGTCAAGCAATACATGGACCAGACTTGGCCGTCCGGCGGGAGAGGACTTTTAGAGGCTCTTCAAGAAGCAATCGATGGCACGCAACGGGACTCGGTGTGTGGTAAGCTCCTGAGCTACCACCATCCGATGACTTGCATTCTTACATGCTCGTAGTTACTCTTCCGGATAAGACAGAGATCGAAGCCATCCTTTATGACTCCTACTTGATTGTTTCCGTTGCCGGGCCTGCTTACTCCATTGCAGAGCGTGGCGAGCAGTTAGCCTGGCTGGCGGCTGCTCTTCTACCACCAAATCCACGGTTTGCCGTTTACACCACGCCTTCCCTGAGGTCTACCACCGAGCATACCCCAAGCAAGACATATGAGCACCGTTGGATTATAGACCCATGTAAGGAAACGATAGGTGAGACGTCGGACTTAACCGCTCTGTCAACACAAAACTGGAAGGGTGAACTCCACGGCCCAGTCATTGTTCGAGGATTCCCAACTGTTCTTCGTCCGGAACGTTGTCCTGGAGTTGAAATGTCCCCGGAGACTCTCTTTGACCTTATCAGAACGCCTAAATTGGAGGTCAACGGTGGACGCATCCTCCTCCAAGGTCTTGGGAAAACGCTAGAGCTATTTAGGCAAAAAAAAGAGGTGTTGGTTTGGCACATACTTGGCTCTTCCCATGAAGCCTGTGTTTGTCGTCATTATCTCCCGCGTGAAGACGACGATGACACCCTGCACTTTGTCAATCTTGCCGAAGTCTGGCAACATCGCCATATCCTCGGAGATTGTGCCAGCGCTAGGATGTCTTTTGGAAATTCTGAGCCACATGTTCAGCTTTGCCGCAGTGAAGAGGCTCCCGAGATTTCCATAGGATCTGTGGAGGCTTCTTCTCCGTCAAATAATTCACTTCGAGAAGCATCAGACGCTACATTACGCTCTGGAATTATCACCGACTCCCTGGATTCCGATATGCTCTCGATATCGAACTGGTCTGAGGACACGTTCAATGAATCTCTAGATCCTGGCGACGCTATGTTCCCGATCATAGACACGGTGGCCCGCCGTTTGCTTTCAGAATATCAAACATCCATTCCTAGGGTGGGCTCCTCAGGGGGAGCTACCAAGTGCATGTTCTCAGAGGGAAATGTGTCTCCTAGAGAGAATAACAACAAAATGATTTGGGTTAGACAGCAGCAGCCCACCACTAGTCAAGGTCACAACCTGTATCAGACACAATACGGCGCACCCCAACATGGCACACAATATGGCATGCCACTCATCCAAGCAGCAGCAATGGCTGCGGCTGCGGGCGCATCAGGGTCAAGCCATCCATATAGCACGTCCTCATATCCCAGCCTTCCGCAGAGTTCGCCAAGAATGGCCACAGTTAATGCGAGTTCAGCGAGTTCATCTACAAAGAGGCCTGGGGTGGAGGAGGAAAATGACAGCGATGACGAAAATTCGACACGCAAGCCGAAACCGAAAAGGCTAAAACGGGACAACTCTGGTAGGGGTCAAAGGTTACTCGCTTGCCCCTTCTGGAAAGTGGATCCAAGCAAACACCGCGGTTGTTTCCGGAAGAAACTCGACATGATATCTCGTGTCAAGCAACATCTCGCTAGGAACCACACGCCGACATTCTATTGCGAACGCTGCTTTGCCATCTTTCCAGAGGAGGAGAGCCATCGAACGCATATGAGAGACGAGACAGAGAGCTGTAGATGGGATCCTTCGGCAAGATTAGACGGCATTTCTCATCGACAACACCGAGAACTCTCCCGGAAGTCAAAGCCAGACCTCCCCGAGTCAGAGAAGTGGTTTGCTATCTGGGATATTCTGTTTCCAGATCATCCAAGACCATCATCGCCTTACATGGACCCAGATTTATCTGAGGACTTCTGCCGCTTTCGTGAATATTCTCAGAATCGGGGACCAGCTATTTTGGCTGAGGAACTACGAACGCGCAACCTCGTGTTGATGTCACAAGATGGGACAGAATCATGTCTGCAGATGGCCATTACTCGCGGATTTAACACGCTATTTGAGGAGTGGCTATCGAATCACGCTTCATCCTCACGATTGTCGGCTTCCTCAGGATACCCCCCTTCATCTTCGAGACCCGAGAGGAATAATGGGCCCTCTCGACTAATGAGGAACCAGGCACCCCCAAGCTCTTTCGCTGACAGCGGCGTCGAGATTAGGTCTCAGATGCCATCTAGCCGTTCGCGTGAAGATGCATCTTTCTCTTCCTATGCCCACGTGAGACCCGTACCTCAGTCAGTAGAGGTTTTAAACGAGTGGCAATCTGGGACGGAAAATTTCAATGTCGACAGCGCAGCTAGCCACTTCCAGAACACTGACCTAAATCTTCTGCAGTCATTCGGCGACTCGTTTCCCCATGTCGCAGCCAGTCACGGGCACCTGGCTCAGGATGACGGCGGCCATTTTGATGCCGGATCATTCGACGACGGCTTTAACCACGTACAAAGCAAAGATATTGATGAGCTTCTCTCTGAAATCCTGGAGGATGCGCAACCGATGGAAAGGCCGGACTATCAATAGCGTGGAATCTCACTGTCCGCCATGGTTGCGTTACTTATATCCATCTAGTCGGCGAGCCGGAACAACATCCAGACTGCTTCCATCACTTTTCAGTTAGCATAGTTAAGAGTTTATTTGGGGAAGTGACTTTGGGTAACGCCTATCTTGCTTATCAGATTTATAAGTACCTATCAATGGAACCAGCGTCAACCTGAATTATAGACGTGTTTACTACCAGAAGAATGGCTTGACAATCTTATTCCCTATAGCGGCATACTGTTTCTACACGTTTTTCGAGAGACGTGGATAATTCTCTTCACCGTCGTCTTCTTCCATTGCGTCATCACTATCATTATCTTCATCGTACTTACCGGGAACGGAACTTTCGTCAGAAATATCTACGCTATTAAGAAGGGAATTATTATTAGAAAAAGTATCATGTTGCCTACGCTCTCGCGGGTGGAAAACGGCATTAACCACGGCATTAACCACGGCATTAATAACTTAGTAATTTGAAAAGAAAAGGGTTTTAAGGCCGGTATTGCGGATAAAGTTACGCGTAATAATATTCCGGTAATATCAAGGGCTATTTGTGACGGCTAGGCTAATTAACCAACTATTAAACCTAAGTCGACGGGTTTATATTGGCAAAGTACTGTGGGAATCTGAGCAATAAAGTAACAAGATAACTTAGTTACGTCTCGTAATACTAAGGGTGCCTTGGGTAACGAAGTTGTATTACAAGCTGTCGTTATCTAACTAGGAATTAACGAATGTATATATCCTATTGTTACTTCAAATAAATTCATTAAATCCTTATAAATCCATGTTACGATTTTAAATGGATTTATTAAATCCTTATAAATCCATGTCACGATTTTAAATGGATTTATTAAATCCTTATAAATCTATGTTACGTAATTAACCCATTTAGGTCTTGTTTTACGGTTTGTCAAAAGACCGTTTTCCAAGGTCCAATTTTGTTATATTATAATACGATCCCTTTTTTTCCAAATTTTCGCTTCGAAAATTTTTTAGTAAGTCTCCCTCTTTATTATGTCTAGTCGTTTTGCTAACCGTAAAACTCGTAATCGCCCTAACCAAAAGGAAAACGTAATTTCCCTTATTTCTTATATCATTAAATTTGGTTTCGAAATTATGCCTTATACTTTTTATTTTGAAAAAGGTTTAAAGTACGTTATAATTAAGGATTTTAAACGTTACGAACAGTACGTTCGTTATTACAACCGTCGTTATAATAAGTTAACGATTTTTTTTAACTTTTTAAAAAATATTAACCATATTAAAAATTATTTAAATCGCGAAAAAAAGATTACTTAAAAACGGTTTTTTTAATTACGTAACGATATTCGAAATAAAACGGATAAAATTTCGAAGCAAATTACTCGCTTTTTTCGTAACGAAAAATAACAAATTCTTTTTCGCGAAAAAGGGGTTAAGTTAATTCGGCAAAATGTTAAAAGTTTAAACGAATTAAAGGATCGGAAAAAAGAAAAAAAAAGAAAATCGTTTAACGGCCGAATTTGATATTACCGTTTTCTTAGGTTTTCCCCTTAATAATTCCGTAGGATATTTTTCTGTTAATATTTTAAATTGGGACGCGATTTTAGGTACCGCTACTAGTAAAACTTTTTTAATAATTGGTAGGTATTTATAAAGTTTTTAACGGGTTTCCAAAAGGTTTTAAAATTTGGGTAATTTTTTTATTTAACTAGGTATTACATAAGTTTATTAATTTTCCGTATATTTAGGATTTTTTCTGCCTTATATTTTTATTCGTTTTTTATTTCCATATCGTTTTTTTAAATATACCTTAATGATATTTGCTATTAACTCGAATAAGGATATATAAAAAACTGGGTGAAATTTAACTTTAGGTAGCAAATTTAACTGGTAATTATGTTTTAAGATTTCCTTGATAATGTTATAAAAACCGATATACTTAAAATCGAATTTTTTGTTTAAACGTTTTATTTAGATATTTTTAGTAACTAGGTAAACTATTTTTCCCTTTAAAAAAGTTGGTTTTTTAACCGTTTTTGGTTATAATATTTTTTTATTTAATTTCGCATAAATTTAAGTTTTATTTTTATTTCCTAATATAGTTATTTAAATTATTCCAAAATAAGAATTACTTTAATATTAAATAATTTTTTTTTTGTAATTTTCGGTAAATTTTTAAAGTAAAACCAAAATTGGTTATAAATGGAATTATTTTAATACTTTTATAATAACTGGTATTATAAGTTATTTAAATTATTAGTAATTTTTCAACTTAATTATTTTGTTTATAATTAATGTAATATCGTAAATATGTTTCGAATATTTAATTTTGTCGTTTTGTTTATCCGTTTGTTTAAGGTCGAAAAACGCTAGATAATTTATAATTTAAGCCAATTTATATTATTAGATTTTGCTAAAATTTAAAGATAAACGTCGTACCTTTATTTAAAATAATTTCGTATAATAATCCGTATATACTAAAAATATCTCTGAAAAAAATGTATACTATTTATTCGGCATTTATATTTTCGTTATATAATAAAAAATAAAAGAACTTAATAAATCGATTAGCGATGACGAAAATGCTATCGTAATATATACCCGTAATAAAGTTTTTTAATAACGGAAATTTGGTAATAAAATTTATTATAATAAAATCCCATAATCGTTTTGTAATTAGGAATTATTATTTTCCGTACGGCTTATATTATCGTATTTTCGCCTTATTGCAAACGTTATACTAGCGTCGGATTTTCCATAATATATTTTTTATTTTAAGGAAAAAATAAGTACGTTAAAAGCGTTTTAAAGTTTTGTGGATTTTTAGGTATCCGTATAAAAGATATTTATGTATTTCCCGTATTAAATCTTTTTAACATTTTTTCGGGATTTATATTTTGTCGGTTTTTTTTAATAAGTTATTATTGTATATTTTAATTTTCTGATATATATTTAAATTCGCTATTTATATTATTATAATTTACCGTAAGCATAAATATCCGTTTATGGTAATTTCAAAAACGGCATAATTAATTTTAATTTTTTTTTTCGAAATTAAGTTACCTATTAAATATATCGATTTTGCCTTTTTTAAACCTTTTCGATAAATAATAATAAAATCGTATTTGGTTAATTTTTTAACGTAACGTAATTATCGTATTATAAGTTTTCTGGTCGTAGTAAACCGGATAAGATTTTTATAATCCGTATAAACTTTAATTTAATATTAGTTATTTTTAAGGAAATATTTAAATTCGCGAAATACCTTAATAATAGCCAAAAATCCTTTATTAAAAATAATATATCGTAATCTTAGTTTTTGTAATTTATAAGAAAAAAAAGGTAATAAAATGTAAAATATTTTAATTATCCCGTTATCCGATTATTACGCCTAAAACGTAATTTAACGCGTCGGTTTTTAACTTTACTAAACGGTTTAAATCGTATATAATTAATACTGGTTAACTTATAATTATTTTCTTAAATTGTTAAAACGTTTTTTCCGTTTTTAGTATTTGTTACAATTTTTTTTTCGTATAAATATATTAAGGAATATAGTTATCCGGCTAAAGGTTTTAATAAATTTTCGATAGTATTTAACGAATCCGAAAAAATTTATATTTTTTTAATTATAATAAGTTATGCTTAGTTAAGTATTATAGCGATTTTTTAAAGTTTATTTTAATATGTTTAAAAATAATAATATAATTTAAATATTTTATTTTTTGTATATGGAATTAGCTTTTTTCTGCGTTAATTAGTAAATTAACGTTTTGTAATAATTGTAATACTTTGTAAATATATTTTTCGTATTATTTTTTAATTTCCGAAAAAATAAGAATGTTGTCGAAGTAATATATTACAAAAATGTTGAAATATTTTTAAAAAATATAATTTACCATACGTTAAAAGGTAATAAGTACGTTAGTAAATCCCATAAGGGTAACGAAATATTTATAAAAACCGTATTTCGTTCGAAACGTTATTTTTTATTTATGGCTTTTTTTGATTCGAATTAAATTATATTTATTTTTAAGGTCGAAAATAGTAAATTATTATGCTTTATAAAAACGGTTTTTTATTTCGTTAATTAAGAGTAATAACATTTAATCCTTAATAATAATATTATTAAGTTAGTGGTAATTTACAATTAATCGTAACTTATTATTTTTTTTAGGTACAAAAAATATGGGGTAACTAGTTAATAATTTGGATAATCGAATTTATTTTTTCTTAAGTCGGTTTTTTAGGTATTTTCGGAATATTCGTAATTTTATTTCGTTAAAGTTATAAATAAAGTAAAACTTAGTTAACGTTTTTTCTTTAAGGATAATTTTATGATCTTATTTATTATATTTAAATAACTTTATTTTAAGCTTTTTATTAAATAATTTCTTATATTTATAGTATTATAATAATACGTTAATTAATTTTTTTAATTTTAGGGTTAATTATAATAAGTCGTTATTTAATTGCCGTAATTTAACTTTAATAGTAATAATGATACGTCGAATTCGCCGGTAATGCTTTTTTTCCTTTTTGTATCGTTTTTTATAGGTGGTAAGGTTTTTGTTATATCTTTATACCTGTACTTATCGTTATTTTCGATCGAATATTAAGATTTCTGTTTTACTTTTTGATATTTGTTATTAAGCTGTAAAAAAAACTTTATCTGGCCAATTACTTAATCGATTAAAAGGTTATATTAACGTAATTATATTATTCCTAAAATTATATCGTAAATCCCTAGCGTTATAATATCGAAATTAATAACTATATATGGTTTTAATATAACGGTATCGAAATAATTAATTTCGCGTATAACTTCCCTATTATCATAAAAAAAAGGTTAACCTTTAACGGTATTCGTAATATAAAAGTCCTTTTTATATTTTTATAGCAATTTAAATCGGTTAATTATTTTAGGCGTAATATAATTACCTCCTAAAGCTCCGCTATTTATTATAACGGTATATTAATATATCCTAATTCGTATTTTCAAAATAATGGGATTTTCGTTATTCCTTATTATTGCTAAAACCCTTTTTAGGAGTTTTTTTAAAGCCTTTTTAAATTTCGCCTCCTCGCGGCTCTTTTATAGGGGGCTTAATTTTTTTAAAAGTTATTTAAACCGCTATATTCGTTTTCGGAAATTATCGATTTAATTTTATAATTATTTAATAAAGTATTATTACTGTTTACCTTATGGTTCTAATTTATTAATACGTGTTACATACTTTTTAGTATCTTAATAAAATTATATATTCCGAATTTTCTGCATTTTTATTATTCTTTTTAGTTGGAATATTTTTTTTGCTTATTGTGATATTTTTTGATCTTATTAGGTAAATTATTTTTTTGTGGCGTAAGTTACTTCCCAGGTGGAAATATTTTTTTTTATCCCTTATAAAATTTTGGTGGTTTATTTTAAATTAATCAGAATTTTTTTTCTTTTTTAAGGATTTATAATAACAGATAGTTGGAAGTGAAAATCTGTAATTAGTTGTCGTATAGATATGTCGCGTCCTTTTACGGTATTTTTTCCTTTTTGTAATAAATAATCGCATTTTTCGAAATAATAAAAAGGATCCTTACGGGGGCATTATTTTCCTATAGGCTAATTATAAAGTGCTATTTTTTGGTTGATTTCCTTTTAAAAGCGTATAATGCGAAAATAACGATATTATCGCTTATTTTGTTTATTTCGTCTCGTTTAACTAAAAAAGTCGAATCTTTTTTCCGCCATATATATAATACGTAGGTAAATAGATTATTTACATTTTTTATAATCGGGATATTGTTATCGTTAATAATAAAAAGGGTATTTTTTTTGGCATATCGATTAAAAGTGTTAAGGCAAACCGTTTTTATCCATTCTTAATATTTCTTTAACTATTTTTCTATTTCGTCCAAAAGTTTAATAATAAAAGGCTAATAACGTATTATAGCAATTATTTTTCTTTTCGTATTATTTAAAGGTTATTCAATTAATATTAAAATCTATAATTTATTTTATTAAAGTTTTTTGGGTAATTTGCATTTTTTAACCTTATAATTAATTTTGCCGTAATTTTAATATTCGATACGTTATTTATTTTACTTCTGGATAACGCCGATTTCCATAAATCTAAATTCCGTTTTATGTACGGTGTTTTGTCGTTTGGATATATTAATATTAACGTTATATCGTAACTTATTATCGTTTTTTTTGGCATTACGAATTCGCTAAACGTATTACTGATTATCAATTTTAACAATTATAACGATATAATCGGTTAAGTATTTTAGTTAATTTTCCTTAAATAATTTTTTTTTGGATTTCGCGTTTAAAGCTGTTAAAAAATCGAGTTATTAAAATTTTTTATCCTTAATTAAATTTTAAGAAAAATTAAATCATTTTATTACCGTACTTAAAGGTAAATCTTTTTTGTCGTAATTGCTAAATTTTTATTTTAACTTTCGTTTTTTTATTTACTACACTAAAAACTTTTTAAAAAACCTATTCGAATATTTTATAATTACTATAAACCCGTATTACTTTAAAATTTTATTATTCCAAAAAAATTATAACGTATTCTCGCATAACGGGCTCGAATCAAATAACTGTATATCCCGAAAATCGTCCGACTACAAATTCGACTCGTACGGTTAGGGTAACGAATCGTACTGGAAAATATCCAAAATATGCGCGATATTAGGTAGGAAATAATTATAATTTAATAAACGTTTTATTAAAGGATTTAGGCTTAAAAAGTTTTAATATTTCTCCTAATTCCTTACTAAAAATTAATTAAACAAATATTTTTTCCGGAGTTTAACGTATTTGTTTAAAAAAAATCCGAATAACTTAAAAAATCGAAATAAACTCTGTATTATTTCGTTTAAATTAACTAATACGTTAATTTACAAAATCCAAACGTCAAAAGATTTTTTCTTTAGTTAAAGCAGGCGTTTATTCTTTTTCGTCCGAATTTATATTATTATCCTTAAAAATTTAATAAGTAAATTACTTATTAATAAACATATTATCGAAATATTACTTAAAGTTTAACGATATTACTAAACAAAAATTTACAACGTATAATAACTAAATTAATTAACCAACTATTAAACCTAAATCGACGGGTTTATATTAATAAAATATTATGGGAATTTAAGTAATAAAGTAATAAAATAACTTAATTACGTTTCGTAATATTAAAAGTACCTTAAGTAACAAAGTTATATTACAAATTATCGTTATTTAATTAAGAACTAACGAATATATATATTTTATTATTACTTTAAATAAATTTATTAAATTTTTATAAATTTATGTTACAACTTTAAATGGATTTATTGAATCCTTATAAATCTATGTTACGACTTTAAATAAATTTATTAAATCTTTATAAATCCATATCACGATTTTAAATAAATTTATTAAATCCTTATAAATCCATATTACGTGATTAACCCACTTGGGTCCTGTTTTACGGTCTGCCAAGAGACCATCTTCCGAGGTCCAATCTTGTTATGTCATAACACTATTCCCGAACTTTTAGCACTACTAACTTGTGGCGATTCAGAATTAGAATTAGCAAACCGTTTTTTTATTTAAAACCAGCTATTCCCACTTTTTCTTTCGTTAAAAATAGCTGGTTCTTTTTGGCGTTTCTAGATTAATAATATTTATTCAATATGTTAAATTTTTCCTATTTCAGAATTAACTATTTTAAAATATTAGAAATAATTAATTAATAGCATATAAATTACGTAAAAATTTTGACTTTAATTTTAAGCCGTTTTTTTGTTATATATTTGAATAACGTTATAAATTTAAATTTCCGTAATTATCGTTTTGCGATTTCGTAATATTTTTTAACGCTTTTCGCGCTTAATATTATAACCGTAATACGAAAAATACGGAAAACGCGCCATTGTTAACAAACGAAGCTCGTTACCGTTACTATTATTTCCGCGATATTTTACCGGTATAATTAATACCGTAACCAGTTATATATTAATAACTTAATTAACCTTAATTCTATATTTTCGTTATTATGTTCGGCGGATAATCACGTGTAAAAAATAACAAAAAAAAAAAAATACGGATTCCGCATTACGTAATTAACTATTAGGAAATATAACGTTAAAAACGTTGCGGGTTTCGGTTAACAGGGAGATAGTAATTTCTTTTTATTTCATAACGTAAAGTTTTTGTTTTAAGTTATTACGAATTGTTTTATAAAAAATAATAACGTTATTTATGACTTATTTTACGAAATTTTAAATATTTTTATAATATTAATAACGTTTCACATATATGAGCGAATTTTATATATAAGAGAATCGCTTTTCTAGTCATTCTAGCTACTTATTTTTAATCGCTCATTTCTTAATACTAACATTATAGAACGCCTTATAAAAAAAGCGAAAATAAACCTAGCCGTTTAGGCTAAAAAACGAGACCCGAAACTTAATTATAAAACGCTTAGTATTATTTACGAAGTTCTATATTTTACTTTAATATACCGTTTTAACGGTAAATACGCTTAAACCGATATTATCATTTTTTTTACAAAAATGAACGTCGATCTAAAAAATATTAATTATCGACCGAATTGTTAACTCAAATACGTAAAAGTTTTTTGTCCGGTTTTAATATATTAAAAATATAATTAATTTACTACTTGCTTAACGCGTCGCGGAACGCGTTAAAATTAATTAAATATTAAACTTTATTAAATAGTAAAAAAAGAACTTAAGATACGTTTATTTCGGAAGATTAATTATTAAACAAATATTATGCGAAAATTTAAAAATATTTTGTAAATAATTCGAACTTATTCAAGTTACTATTGTAAAAATAAGGCATTATAAAAAATATTTATAATTTTAACAAAACTGGATTTTTAATAAGATATTTTATAATAATAAAGATAATAATTATTAATGTTGAAAAACGTAAAAGAACTTAAATAAACTTAATAAGGAAATAAAAAATAGATTATAATTATTTAAATTATTAATTTTTAAAATTAAGTTATATTATTATTTATTATTATAACGGAGAAAAAATAGCTTAAAATTTAATTCCGTACTAACTTATTACCGATAACCGGTTAAAAAATTATATTAAATTACAATAATTATATAAAGAACTAATTAAGTTTAATATAAGTTTACTATTTCGATTAATATATTCGAACGCGTAGGAAAAAATCGAAACAGTTTTTTATTTTTGACGGTTACGAAAACTATTATTTAATAAAATTCGAAAATATTACGCTAATAACGATTTTATTACATTTTATATACTTACAGAACTTTTTTTATCTGTTTTAATCTTTTAACATATCTTTTTTTTTATTAAAATGCGTTTATTTATAATATATCGAAAATTTAATACGACGTTACTATACTTACATCGGTAAAAAAATTCCCTTACCGGCTTTTATAACGCGTTTAAAATTATTATAACATTTAATAACATTAAATCCGGATTTACTACAATTAATTCATTCTATTTAATCCTAATACCGTTTTTTACGATCTTTAATTATGCCTACGTTAACCGTTTCCCTATTAACTTCCGCCGGTTTCATTTATTCCCCGCTTACGAAAACTTTTAAAAATATTAAAAAAGTAATAAAATAAAGATATTACTTATAAAAAAATTAAAAATTATTAAGATAACTTACTAGTAAAAATCGTTAAATTAGTAAATTTTTTAATAAAAAATAACTTGTTATTTTCATACGAAGTTACTTTTTTTCGAAAAAAAGTTATCTAATTACGCAAAACGAACTACATTTTAAATAAACGTAAAAAAAAAAAAGAAATAAACAAACGTTTCTAAAAAAGAGATACTTACTATATAAAAGGAATAAGCGTTTTTAACCGAAAAGAAAGGGGGTGGTAGAAAAATACAGCTTATAACGGCTAAAGGTAATCGTTGTTAAAAGGTTAAAACCAAAGAACGAAAGAATGGCGTTTACGGCAAGCCCGGATATAATGCGCGTATTTGTAATAGAACTATAAATACGTTTAGCGAAGAAAAATCCGATTAATTTTAATTAATACGATATATTGTTATAAAATTATTTAAATTTATTATTGCGAAATGCCAAAAAGCGTCTCGCTTATATGTGCGTCTCGCTTATATATCTAGTACGTTATAAAAAAGTAAAATAAATCTTAATTTTTTTTATTATTTAAAAATATATAAATTAACAGTACGCTTATTTTTATTAATATACGTTTCTGAATAAATTATAATTTTTTTAAATTACTATATACTTTTTCTCCGTATGTTTACTATTTTAGTTATTACGTTTTTAATTTTCGTTTATCTTTTGGCGCTTAAGTTAGTTAAAAGTAAAGATATAATAAGTTCTTATTATATAGTAATTTTATTATAAACTTATTACATCGGTAAAAATTAGTTATTATAGAAGTTATTCTGCTATTAATTTAAAGTATAATAATTTAAAAAGCGGATTAGAAACTATGAATATCGCCGGTATTAAACGTAAAACAAATAACGTTTAAACCTTATTATTTTGAATATTTCATATAAAACGTTTTTTCGATTTTTTTTTTCGTTAACGTTCCGTAATTTGGGCAAACTTATTATTTTCAATATAATCATATTATATATCGAGTAATAAATTTCTTTATTTATTTCGTAAATAGGATATAATAAATAAACTAACTCGGAATATCGGATACGTTAATCCAGAACGGTTATATAAATAAATTAACTTTACTTATTTTTATATTCGTTTTATTAATACCGTAATAACTTAAATATAAAAATAATTATAGGTAATTACGGCTAGCGTAAGGAAAAACGTTTTTATTTTACGTTGAAATGTAAAAATATTTTAAATAAAAAATAGGCCTACGTATTAATTACCGTATTAATTCCCCTTTCAAGAATATATATAACTTATATATTTTTAGGTAATAATCGATTATTTGTTTTTAAGATTAACTATTATCGGAAATTAGTAAATTCGAAAAAATACGTTATTAAAAGTTAGCGTACGTATTAATTGTCGGGGAAATAGGGAAAAAAAGAAATTATGGTACAAGAAAGTAAATATCCTTTAGGAAGTTTTAATACTATTGATTATAATTTTCGATAAATTTTAATTAATACGTTGTTTATTAAGTAATTTCGTTATGTTATTTTTATATTTTTCGTAGTATAATTTACAAATATTTTTAAAATCACGAATTATTCTATCGCTAAAAAAGTTATTAATAAACGGTTAATTTAAAAATGTTCTTATTTATCAAAATATAAAAATATCACAAAAATAAAATAGTATTTATTATTTTTTAAACACTTTAATGATATAATGTTAATAAAATCTGAAGTAATTTGAAACGGTTTTAAATAATTTTTTAAGGTAAAATTACGACGTATTAACAAAACTTCGATTTTATAAATAGATTTTATATTTGTAGAAATATCTTTAATAATTTTAACCCTTATAAAAATATAATTATAATTCGTTTTTGTTAAAACGCTAAATAATTTCGTTAATAAAAATAATAGTTTGTAACTATTAATCAAATAATTAATAATATCTTAGATTATTTATATAATTTCGAAATTAATTATTTTTTCGCAATATATATAATTTTAAATTAGAGGTTTTAAAGAAAAAATTCGGACATATATATATATTACGTAATTTTAACAAATTTGTACTTTTCGAATAACTTATAATAATTTTTAAATATTTAAGATATTTTTTTAAGAGTAATTTGTTCGCGCTTATATTATTACTAACTTCTTATACTAAATTTAAAGTATATCGCGAATGATTTAACTTATATTGGTTAAAGGATTAGTATGAAAATTAATATAATATTAATAATGAAATAATAAAAGTTAGCGTACTTTTATTACCATATAATTAAACGTATTACACTTAGTTTATTTAGTTTTAACTATTTCTTTTTTTATTTTTCTTTACTTTTAAACCCGCTCAACTTTTTATTTTACAGTTATAAATGTTTTATAAAAATTGCGAAAAATAATAAACATAGTTCGCCCTATAGAGTTATTTTTATTATCAAAATTTATTTCTATGGATTTTCTAAAATGTTTTATGTTGAAATTTGCTTTATTATTAGCTATAATAGCTTAAACTTTTATATAAAGCTAATTTTTTTTATTTCGTATAACCTTTAAATATTCGACTTTGTTATTATTATTTTCGTATAGCTAGAGGTTAATTAGGACGTATTTAAGTATTTAGTTTTTGTCGATAAAATGAATATATACGCTTTGAAAAATTTATATTAGGTTAGGGGAAATTTAAATATTAGTAATTACTGAAACGTAAAATTTAAGCAAGAAAATGTATAACTTTAATCGTATAATTTTTTATATATATTTTTCGTATTTATTTTTAAATATACGGGATATTGGAAAATTATAAATAAAATAAATATATCTAACTTAATTAATATAACACGGATTTTTAATATAATATGAAAATAAATATAAGTTCGTTTATAATTTAACTATAAAACGATTAATTTCAGATAAAATTCCGGTAATATGAAATGGATATTATAAAAATATAATTAATAAAAAGATGAATCCGAAAATAAATATGTATTAAAGAAATTATATTTATAATAGAATTTATAGCGGTTTGTATTTCCTTATATCGGGTTACTTTTTTCGTTAGTATAATTTATTATTATTTGATTTTTAACGTAATAATAATATTATTATTTTTATTTAATTTCGAATATATATAGATTGTACAGTAAAATTTATAAATTATTATTAATTAATTTATTCTTAAAGTTACGTTATAAAGCTAAGCTTATTAATATTAAAATTTATTATTAAAAACGAAAACTTTTTAAAAAAGTATTTCGTTAATATCGTTATCGAAAGTAATTTTTTTAAAAAATTACGGCCGCCGTATAAATTACGCTGTAAATATTTCAGTATTTTCTATTCTATAAATATAATATATTAAAATGCCGAATCGCAATAATAATTTTTATATTTCTTATATATTATGTTAAAATCATAAGTTAATTCTTACTTATTTAAATATTTAACTTTTTTAACGTTTTTATTACTTAATTTACCGTTACTTAATTCGTTAAAAAATTTTTCGTTTCTATAATTAAATTCGTTTTATAATTTATCGTTACCCTTTTTTAATAATTTGTTTCGTCGAATACGTTATTATCTTCTAATTCGTTTTCGTCCTCGTTCTCTCCATTCGGTTACTTCCTAAATTCAGGTAAACTTTTATTTTCGCGCTCGTTTTTATCCTTATCGTATAAAGTATTAGTAAATTTCTATAACTAATATTCTATTTCAAAATTTTTATTATCGATTATAACTTAAATAAAAAGTTAATAATAAACGATAGTATATTATAATATCAAATTCGAATAAAGTTTAAATTATATTACAAGTTTCATTACTAAACGCATCCGTATGCGATTAGAATTTCGAAAACGAAAAATTAATATGTTAAAAATAAAAAACTACTACGAGCGGAAATATATAAATAAAATTAAAATAAGAATATAGTAAATATTATGATCGGATTATTTATTATCCGCTTTACTCTTTTAACCCTTATTTTAATTTAAATTTTCTAGATAAATTTTAAAATTTGTTATAATTTATCTTTTTATTTTTTTAAACGCTATATACCCAAAATATCTTCTCTTATTAATAATGCTATACCTTTATTATATTACATAATAAGAAATATTATAAAGAAAATATTAATTAACCGTAAAAAGATACGGTTTAATCGCCTTTTGAACTTCTTCATTATTTTTATTATTATTATTGTAATTATAATTATTAATAACAAGAATTTTTATCATTTAAAAAATAAAATGTTAATTTTAAAAGTTCGAATTATAAAATTTATTAAATTATTCCAATAATATACGCCGATTACCTTTACGTTTAGATAAACTATTACTAGCTAAAAATAAATTCTAAAATAAAACTTTTGCAGTTATTAAGCGTAAAAAAAGTTACCATACTAGTACGGATTCGGCATCGTCGTTTTAACTTTAAAAGTAAGTTATATATTTTAGATTAATACATTAATTAATACGATTTTAATTTTTAAAAAAGTTATAACGCTACGCGAAATTAAACGGTTTTAAAAATTATATAACGTACCATACAAGTGAGCTGTATACTCAAGTAAGCTGTACACTTTTCTCTAACAATCTAACTATGTCACTCTATTTACTTATTTTCTAATAATTATAATATGGAACGGCTTTTAAGAACATTTAAAATAAACCTAGCTATTTAAGTTAAAAAGAATAACCTAAAACTTGGTTATAAAAAGCTTAGTTCTATTTATAATATCTCATTTTCTACTTTAAGGACGCGATATAACGGCAAACGCGCCTAAGCTAATATTATCCTTCTTATACAAAAATTAACGCTAACTGAAAAAAATCGATTATCGACCTAATTTTTAATCTAAATACGCTAGCGTTTTTTATCCAGCGTTAAACATATTAAAAATATAGCGAATTTATTACTTACATAATACGTTACGAAACGCGTTAAGATTAATTAGGTAACTAATTTTACTAAACGGTAAAAAGAACTTTAAACGCGTTTAAATCAGAAAATTAATTATAACGAGTATTAGGTAAAAATATAAAAATATTTCGCAAATAATTCGAACTTATTTAGGTTATTATCATAAAATACAGTATCATAAAAAGGATATTTATAATTTTAACAAAATTAAATTTTTAATAAAATGTTTTATAATAACGTATATAGTAATTATTAATACTGAAAAACGTAAAAAATTTAAATAAACTTAATAAAAAATAAAAATTAAGTTAAAATTATTTAATTTATTTATTTTTAAAGTTGGGTTATACTGTTACTTATTATCATAACGAGGAAAAGTTTTTTTAGAAATTAATTTTACAATATTTTATTATTAATAACCGATTAAAAAATTATAATAAATAATAATAATTAAATAATAAACGAATTAAGTATAAAATAAATTTAATATTTCGATTAATATGTTCGATTACGTACGAAAAAAATCGAAACTTTTTTTTATTTTTAACGGTTACAAAAATTACTATTTGATAAAATTAGAAAAATATTACGTTAATTACGATATTATTAACTTTTATATACTCGGCGCATTTTTCGCATAAATATTAATTTTTTAACTTATTTTATTTTTTCTTTTAAAACGCATTTATTCGTCATATATCAAAAGCTTAATGCGACGTTATTATACCTATATTATTAAATTTTTTTAAGAGTTTTTATAATGCGTTTAAAGTTGTTATAACGTCCGATAATATTAAATCTACATTCGCTATAATTAGTTTCGTTTTATTCGATCCTAATACCGTTTTTTCCACCCTTGAAATTCTTTAATTATATTTATGCCAACCGTCTTCCCGTTAACCTTCGCCGGTTTTATTTCCTGTTTTACAAAAATCTTTAAAAAAAATAAAAAAAAATAAAAATAAGGACGCTACTTATAAAAAAATTAAAAATTATCAAAATAACTCGCCGACAAAAATTATTAAATGGGTTAATTTTTTAATTAAAAATTAATTAATACTTTAATATAAAGTTATCTTTTTTTAAATAAAAGGCCATCTAATTACGCGAAACTAACTACATTTTAAGCAAATGTCGAAAAACCACAAACAAACGTTTTTTTTTAAAAAAAAGAACACTTATTATATAAGAAAAATAAGCTTTTTTAACCAAAAAGGAAAAAGGTGGTAGAAAAATGCAGTTAATAACAGTTAAAGATAATCGTTATAAAAAGATTAAAACGAAAGAACGAAAATATGGCGTTTACGGCAAACCCGGATATAATGCGCGTACTTATAAAAAAGCTATAAATACGTTTAACAAAAAAAAATCGGATTAGTTTTAATTAATTTAATATGTTATAGTTAATTAATTTAGATTTGTTATTGCAAAATATTAAAAAGTGTGCAGCTTACTTGCGTAATACGTTACTCCGTTAACTTTATAACGCTTTCTTTAGCTATAATCTGGAAAATCTTCTTTAATACATAATTGTAAAACTATTGTAAAATTTGATAATTTACGTTAAAAATATTATAAAAAGCGGCGAAAAACAAATTAGTTACGTAATTTATCAATGGTAATTTATGTACAAATTATACGCAAAAAATATGATTTATTTAAAAGATTTCCGTTTGGTCCAATAAATTTATAAACTAAATAAGTTTAAGTATTTTTTCTTATTATCGTATAAAAAGTATTAAATTTTTTTTAAAAGAGTTGTACTTAAAATTTACCCATTTTTTTATAAATTAGTACTATATATACCCACTTAATTTCCTTTAATTTATTAATTAAATATTACATTTCGTTTTTAGTATATTGTTACTAAATAATAAAATAAAATTTTTTAATCCTATTAATAATATGATATCAATTTTGATAGTTATAATTACTTTAAGGTAAATCTTATGTTAAATAAAATATTATTTCCTTACGCCGTGGTTATTAATTAAAGGTATAAATATGTTATATTTTTACTATATAACGTATTAATTTCCGTATTAGTCAATATATTATTATATTTAATATATTACCAGTTTCCGGTAAAAACGGCGTTAAACTTTTTCGCAAACATTGTAAGTTTAACGATACGGTTTTAAGTAATAAATATATTACAAAACCGCAAAAACGTAACGAAAGTTTTTTTTCGCCAAAATTTTAGTAAAAACCTCGTAAAAAATATTTAACAAGTATTACAAACTAATATCCGGCGTAATAAATCTGTTAAAAATCAAAAATATTTTCAACCGGACTTTATTATTTAAAATAAAACTTACCGAAATATTAATACCGTTAATAATTTATTATATGTTTTATTATTTACAAGGTATCAATTTTTATATCATATATTTTTAATCGTTTATAAAATAAATACCTTAAATATTTTATAGTTTATTATAATATTAACTTTAAATTACGTTTTAATATGGCGAAAACGGTTATAAATTATTTGAATTAATGATTTTATAATTTTATTAATACAAATAATCATTTTTTTAAACGTCCGTTAATATAAAATAAAAATTTATTTTAAACAATGAATTATCAAAAGATAAATAAATTACTTTATTATAATTTAATAACGTAATTTGTCATTAATTTTATTTTCCGAATTTCGAAAATAAATCAACGTTAGTAATTACCGATATAATATATATTATAACTGAAACATTTCTTAATTTATTAATACTTATTTCGGATAAATTCAAGGTTTTATTATTAACTATAAAAAAGCAATTTTTAAACTTTTTTCCGTTTTATAATATTTTAATTCATAATTTGTAAATATTTAATTATAAATATAAATTTTATATACATTTTAATTGGTATCGTTACATAAGAAATATGTTGCTCGAATAAATATTAATATAATTGTAAAATATATTTTACGATATTGTTTCATCAAAATATAAAAATAATAATGTTTTTGTTAATTAATATTAACAGTAAATTAATTAATACGTAACTTAATCCGCATATTCGTTATTAACTTATTTTTATAACATTAATTATATTATACTTATATTTATTAAGTTTATTTTTTTAAAATTTTTATAAACCTTATATTATAAAACCTAAAAAAAAAATTTTTATTATTCGTATAACGAATACTAACTTAGTTCCCAAAATTAAATTAAATATTTTTAATTTTATCCTTAATAAAAAGATAAATTAACCTTAAGTTATTCTTATTTTTTATTATTTTTGTAATTTTATTAATATTTATTTTTAGATAACGAATAACAAAAAAAACTTTTAATTAATTTTATTAATTTTAAATCTTTCGATATTAAACCTTAAAAAACCTGATTTTTATAAGTAATAAATAAACATAAATTACGTTTCCGATTTTATAAATTTTGGTAAGTTAATTACTTAATTTATTACCGTATTAATTTTCGTATTAAATTTTATTTTTTACTTTAATTCCAAATATAAATTTCGTCTGTATAATTACTTTCCAAAAATGTTTTGTATTTTTAGCTTACGGTTATCAAAATATTAAAAAAACAATTTTTTTTTCGGTTATAATGCCCGTAAATTTCGTAAATTTTAATCGCTTTATTTTCCCGACCTAATTTAATTTTAAAATTATGAGATAATACGATAATTCGAAAAACCCGTTTTTTGTTCGGCTTTTAAGCGAAAAATAAAGTTATCGATAATATTAATATATATCTATTAAACTTTTCCGATTATTTTTATAGCTTTCGTATATTTTTTTAATCGTAAAACACCGTTTAATTTATAAAACATAATAAATTAAATAATTTATAATATAATATAATTATTATATAAATTATATATAAATTAATAAGTTCTTAATAAAAAATTATTTTTAAAATACATACGATTTTAATTCGTTATATTTTAACGTTATCAAGATTTTTACCTAATAAGTACCTGTAAGTAATTAGTTCGTAGGTGGATAATCGTGGGTATTTTTGAAAAAATGCCAAGACTACCTACGGGTATCCAGCCACGGTCATGGGTAGTTCGTGGGTACCCATTGGGTACCCATTGCAACCCTAGGTGCGAGCGGTAATAGTTCAGCTAAGCCGGGGGTGGTCTGAAATAAACTTAGCCCTAACCCTCCCTTATTTGTCATCCCTCAAGGAGCCGTCCAGTGCTTTTATGAAAGGCATGTCTCCCCAGTATGTCTGCTATGATACTTTGAATATAGGGTTTAGTGGTACTATAGTTTGAAACGAAGTACCGAGATAGCAGTGGGAGTGGGCCTTCGGGAAGCTAGTTTCTTATCATTAAATGCCGATGTGACCTTCAACAAGCTCTTAGGTGGAGTAATCTTCCATTATAAACCACCGGTTACCTTGGTATTATGAGACGAAACTCAAGCGATACGTAACTCGGCACGGGTGGCCACTTTTACGGCCTCTTCGCTCCCCGGCTCAATTTCGGCTCAGCTATTCATCAGCCTCCTCAGCCACCCATCAGCCTGCATCAGCTCTGCTCACCCCTTTGGCTGAGCAGCCCCATTAACTGGTCTTGTTCCCCTTTCTGGGACCTTTCTGGGACTCTCAAACCCCGTCCACAAGGCTACCATCGGTGAACCGGGCCCGCCCGATCCGACCCCATCATTGTCACCGCGACGAGCGAAGCGCCGTGACCGGCCCCACGACGTTTCCGAGTCGAGGCCGTCGACGCACAGGATTCACGGAAGAAGATGGCGTAACCCCCGGTGCCCGCAGTGTCGCCCCTTCATACCTTATGAGGTAACGCCATCATCAAGACCGTTCATCAACCAACTCCACTTTTAGCCAATACGGTACAGCGTCCTTTCCTCCCTGATTACCTGTTCCTCAGATGCAGAGGGCCGATGTGCAGTTGTGCCCGCTTAGGGGTTGTATGACAGCTGCGTCGCTTCCCAATAGCCTCCGCAGTTGAACCACCGGGTGTCATTTCAAGGCTGGAAGTCTTGCCGATCTTCGCGCCCAAGTATGAGAATGTCACGATTCTGATACGTTGTCAATTTGTGCCCAAATGGGGCTCCTTTTTCTCCATCGTGCCGACGGCCAATGCAGTTCGGCGGCAATTGTGGGGCACAAGATCGCAACCAAGCCGAATTCTGTGCGGCCTCCGCGGGTAGAAAGAATATTCGAACACTGGACACACGTAATGGCTCCTCCCATTCATGAGTCAGCGCACGGCGTTACACGGCATCCACAGTTCCTGAGATAATGGATCACCACCGAGGAAAGTTGGGCTCTGCGCACTCAGTTGCCACTCGATGTACTGTCGACCAAGGAGCTATGATAATGGCTCCAGAACCGAACTCGAAGGGGCGGGTCGATCCTCGATCTTTAAAACGAGAATAGCACTATCCCGCTTACTTTTGCTACCTCGCCAGGGCATTACCGAGCTGCCGCATCCCCGGTCTGCGTACAATCAGCCACTACATTATCTCTGGCCCCTCTCTCGGCGAACGGAGCACCTCTCCTAGCGGCCCATCAATCCCACGTCTGCCTACGTCAAAACCCTAGCATAACACAATTATGGACGTAGACTCGGACCCGGATTACCCGCCCCCATCGCTCTCACTACCAGAGGAAGATGGCCTGTCCCCACCGCTCTCATTGCCGGGGTCGGATCCTTGTGTGATGTGTGGGAACGACCCCACATGGGTCTGCGTGCAGTGTGGAGGAGGCGTGTTCTGCACCGTCTGCTGGGACAAGCAATGGGCACACGGCAAAGCACGGGTGGGCCCCGGAGGAGCGAAATCTGGGCCTCGGATACCTCACGAAAAGGTGAATCAGAATGTTTACTACCGGCTGGACGAGATTTTCAACAACAACAATGTCCAGAGTGACAGATACGGCCTCCACGAGTGGGAAGCTGGGGCGAAGTGGTTTGGCATTTGCCGCGCCAATGGCGGCGACTTCCACCTCAGAGACACAAGGCGCTTCAGAGACCTCACAGCCGACAGCTGGACTGAAGAATGTCCAGAGCAGTTCCCCAGCCTCGTATCCTTCATTGGTCAAACTGGTAATGACACCCCGCCGCTCGTTTCTTTCCCGGTGCTTTTGCGTCTTACTGACACTAGAAAAGGGGCGGGAAAAAGCACAATCGTCAGAATGCTCATCGCTCTGCATCAACCCCCCACGGGCCATAGCAACGTCAAAGACCTGCATCCGATTCCTGGCCGCAAGGATGGTCGAGAGCCCACGACCGGGGACGTTCAGCTGTACCCTGATCAAGCCACCCGTGGGACGCGGGTCCCCCTTTTCTTTGCAGATTGCGAGGGACTGGATGGTGGGGACCAGGAACCGATAGCTCTCAGACAGAAAAGATCAGAAAATGTGTTTCGGAAGCGCAATGAACTCAAAAAGATTATGTGGGCAAACCGCCCCAGTCGCCCAAAACGGGAACAAGTAGTTGTGGACCTCTTTCCGAAGTTGCTGTATACGTTCTCCGATGTCGTGGTCTTTGTGCTGAAGGAAGCCAGGTGAGGCCTCAAGACTCAAGCGTCAGTAGTTTCCGTTCTCACAGCTGTATAGGACTCTGGAATCTGTTGTCTCTAGATATCTACTCCCGTGGGCGGAGAGGTCAATCGACAAGTCAATCAACCAAGCCGCTCTGCCACACGCCATAATTGTGCTAAACGCAATGGATATTGACGTCGCAGAAGAGGAGAACTGGGACCCCAGTAACACGACCAAGACGCATCTGGAAGGCCTCAACAGCGGTTTTAAATGCGACCAAGACCTGATGAAAATGGCCGACAATTTGCACAGAACGGGGGCCCGCGTAACCACCATCAACGAACTCCTGAACCATTACTATGCTTCAGTAACTGTCATCCGCATGCCAACGAGCCTATACTATAACCGGATGGATCAGCAGGCGGTGAGGCTATACGCGGCGATCAAGGAGAAATGTGAAGAATCACACCAGAGGAAGAGCCGAGCCAGAATGGCCCCAAACGCGGAGAGAATGGGGCACCTCGTATCATCAGCCTTTGATCACTTTTCGCAGAATTTTGACTTACCGTTCGACTTCCTGAGTGAAGCGTTGCGGCAGAATCCCATTAGCGGCACCTTTGAGGGAAATATATTGCAATTTATCTTGACATTCCGGCGGACCAGCAAGCAGAAGGATATCAGGCACGATTCGGCGAAACTATTCAATGGGCTTGTTCCGATAATTTCATCATGCATCTTGTTGGATATTGAGAGAAACGATCTTCTTGGTCAGTTCCAGACCAAACTTGTCACATTCCACCCCGGGACATACTGACTTTAGTTAGCAGGTCAGTACGAGGAACTTCTTCATAGGAGGTATAAGACTCACCTCCGGCTGGCCTTTGACGTTTTCTGTGAATCGTGGCTACCGTGTACCTACCAGCGCAGAGGAGTCCAGTGTTACAACTTCAAGTCAACTCATGGCCAGAAGGGGCATCAGGGAGCCGACGGCAAGATATTCGGCGTTGGCTCATTCCAGAGTGATTTCAACCATAGCGAATTCTTTGAGGAATGGATGCAGAGGATCGAAGAGCAGCTTCAGTATTTGGACAACCAGCTGTCCAGCCAAACCCAGGAATACCCCACCAGGAAGGCGGCGGCCGCCAACATTCACCAAGGTCGGATGAACGAGCTCTTATCCTCTGGGGTGCACGACGTCTCGGATTTCGCGAGCCACCAGGTTTGCCTCTTTTGCTTGCGTCACAATATGCCGGAATACCCTCTACCTTGTGGTCATGTCCTCTGCAAGGCCTGTCTGGAAACGTTCAGCGACGGAGGTGGTGACTGGGATACTGTGAGGCGTTTGATCTCTTGTCCCTTCCACTCGACAAGACAAGGATCGACTGGTCAGGAGTTTTTCCGAGTCCACGTCAAGCCACCACATGCCGGATTGCGGATATTATGCCTAGACGGGTAAGTATCCACTAGATCTAGGGGTGTCGCTATTTATTCCTGACATATAACTGCAAAACAGAGGCGGAATAAGGGGTATCATCCAATTAGCAATTCTTCGAGCGATCGAGAAGGAGTTCAAGGGCAACTTGATGATCCAGTGGTTCTTTGACCTTGTCGTAGGCACCAGGTAAGTGATACTGATCTGTCATGTTTCTCTTTCTCTAGGAGAGCACACCTAACACTATTCTGTAGCACAGGGGGGATCACTGCACTCAGCCTCTTTGTCAAGAACAAGCCACTTGATAAATGCATGGACAATTTCAAAGTACTCTGTCCGATCGCGTTTACGCCGAGGGAGTTGAGCGGTCTTCCAGCCTTTCGCAGGCTTGCGACGGTATACCATGGAAGCGAATACAAGACAAGGCCGTTTGAGTCAGTCCTGAAGGATCTTTTCGGCCCGCATGATCTGCTCTTCGGTGGCAAGAAACCGCAAAGCGAATGTCATGCAAAAGTTGCCATCACATCTACTGAGGCAACAGGCAAACAGCAGCCAGTCATCCTGACGAATTACAACCGACCCCAGGGAAAGCCAGGTGATGGTGAGTCTGACTTAGCAAGCACACACATCAAGAGACAATGCCCAGCATGCTAATACACTTGTTGCCAGCTTTATACGGGTTCGTCCGAGAAGAGGAACCAAGTAAGAATGTAAAGATATGGGAGGCGTGAGTGGCCCCAACCTGCGAATCATATTGGAAATTCATCTTGACAAACATGCGATAGTGCGCGAGCAACTTCCGCGGCCTTCCCATACTTCAAGATGTTCGTCAAGCACGAGACAGGGCGAGAGTTTTGTGATGGAGGACTGTACCACAACTGTCCAGTGAAAATTGCGTCCAACGAACGACGGCTTCTATGGGGCGACGTGGAAGATATGCAGCCGGATATCTTCTTGTCCTTGGGGACGGGACGCAACTCCTTGGCCAATCACGCCTCAGGTTCTGCGGGAGAGGGTGATTTTAAGAGAGTTAAAAAGCGCCATTTCTTCCATAGGGCGTGGGGTATCGCCGCCGGCCTCTTGCAGACGACACGCGAGTGCCAAAGCGTCTGGGACGAATTTGTTCGCAAGTCGACCGAGTCGTGCCGCAACGACCCGGAATTCGAGAGCCGATATATCCGGATCAACGTCGAAGTTCCCGGCGGTGTACCTAAGCTGCACGAGGCGGATAAGGTGGAGGGGCTTGAAAGGCTGATAGTCAATAACCGGATTCCCGAAGCCAGAGAAGTGGCCCATCGACTGATTGCCAGCTGCTTCTACTTCAGGCTGGTATCCGCTGAACCAGACTTTAAGAGCTTAGAGTGTCGAGGTTATGGTAGGATTTGCATTCCGATGTCAAAGTTTCGGGGGGAACGACTAACATGTGTTCAGTTATCAAAGGCGAGATCAAATGCAGATTCAGCGACGAAACCCCACAGATCAGGGGCTTGGGCCGTTTTCTCAAAGCTTGCATCCGGGGCCAATTCAGGCCAACCTTCTATCTAGAGAGGAAATACAGAATGAGCAGCAAAGTACTGCCGGACCCTCACCAATCCAATGTAATCCTGATCAAGGAGACGCTCATAGACGACATGCACGAGCGGGGTATTTTCTCTCTGCCCGTTGATGGCATTGTCCCCCCATCCACAACAATTCGCCTGTCTATTCGCCTCCAGGAGGAGGCGTACTCGCATGGCGAATCCTATCTGTCAGTCAGCGGGTCCCCTCGGCATCTCGATGCCGAGAAAATCATGGAGGAGGCAAGGGAATTCTGGCAGTCACCACGGTCCGGCTCCGGTTTACGGGCCAAGACACTCACACCGCCCCCACCGTACTCGGTCCATTCCTGTTAGCTTTGTTTTTGCAGGTAGTTAACCACGTGCTCGTTTAATATCATTACAAAACACGCTTTGCATGCCAGTGCCAATATACTGTCATTTCGAATCAGAATGTCGGCCCCACTTAGCTTTTAAATCACATGCCTTTTTTTGTATGGGGCCCTTTAAAACGCGTGTAATCCTTTGACAGCAACATAACAATAATAATAATAACAATTAAAGCTTTCAGTATAGATAAAATTTTCGATATACGATATTTTGAAGTAACGGAAACGTTTGTTATTTTTAATTTTAAAGCGAAATACGGGAAAAAGTTTTATTGCGTTATAAAAATATAACTTATTAATTTTATATAGCAGCTAAGCTAATTAACCAGCTATTAAACCTAACGTATAGGTGAATATTAGCAGAAATACTATGGAAATTTAAGTAATTAAACGATAATTTAATTACGTCTCGTAATCCTAAAAATATTTTAGGTAACGAAGTTATATTACAAGTTATTAGTATCTAACTATAAAATCTAACGAATATATATATCCTTTATATAAATTACGATACTTATATTAATTCGCCCTTATTTACTTATATGAATATTACAAATCTGGTTCTTTTAATAAGTAGGTTACGTAATATTTCTTTAGCGGTAATCGGAATTTAAACGATACAAACTTAATTATTTTTATTTAAGCTAAACTTACTAACTTATAATACGATTTCTCCCTTTTTAAAATTTGTATCTCTAAAAATTAAAATTATTTATCGTTTTATTTAATAAATAAACTTCCTCTTTTTTATTATTTTTATATTATTCAACCGTATAGTAAAATAAAAATTTAAATTTCGAACGTATTATAACGCAACCTTACTTATTAAACGAATTAAAAAAAAATCTAATTTTGTTATGCCTTTTTATTCGCGTTATTACTTTAAACAAAAAAATATCAAGTATTTTTATGGTCGTTAAAATGCGCTTACTACACCTTCGTTATTTGTTCGTATGACGTTTTTAGTTTTTCCGAAAGCGAATATTACAAATTATTTAAAAAAATAAAAAACCGTTTAAACCTTACGAAAAGCTTTATCGAAAAAAACATTTACGAGCCTAATGTCACGGGCTAAGGCCCTTGTTAGAGAATTAGGCTAGGCCGATTCCAGGGATGGATCTCTATATATATAGCTAGCTACTCCTGCGCTCCTGCCACGCTGTCAGGTTGTGTTGGGAGGTCAGAGTGGCAAGGTAACCCATTTATTGAGAACAGTCTGAAACCTGACATTTCCCCTCCATTTCTGGGGGGAAACCACCCATACATATAGCCAACCCCCGCATCGAGCTCGTGACGTAGCCCTGACGCGTACATCCTTAGCACCTTACACCTTAGCACCTCATACACGCACTGTGACGGCTAGGCTAATTAACCAACTATTAAACCTAAGTCGACGGGTTTATGTTAGCAGAGTACTGTGAGAAACTGAGTAATGGAGTATCGAGATAATTTAGTTACGTTTCGTAATACCAAGGGTGTTTTGGGTAACGAAATTATATTATAAATTATCGCTATTTAATTTAGGAAATAACGAACGTAGATATTTTGTTATTATTTTAAATAAATTTGTTAAATCCTTATAAATTTATATCGTAATTTTAAATAAATTTATTAAATTTTTATAAATTTATATCGTAATTTCGAATGGATTTATTAAAATTTTATAAATTTATGTTTACGTAATTAGTTTATTTGGGCTTTGTTTTACGGTTTATTAAGAAATCGTTTTCCGAGGTCCGTTTATTTGTGTTATAATACGATTTGTTTTTTAAATTTTCGTTCCGAAGATTTTTTGGTAAGTTTTTTATTTATTATGTTAGGTCGTTTTGTTAACCGTAAATTTCGCAGTCGTCCTAATTAGAAGGAAAGCGCAATTTTTTTTTT
Organism: Monosporascus sp. GIB2; assembly: GCA_004155935.1. Classification (NCBI taxonomy): domain Eukaryota; kingdom Fungi; phylum Ascomycota; class Sordariomycetes; order Xylariales; genus Monosporascus; species Monosporascus sp. GIB2. Next base: position 470,424 of record QJNV01000004.1, read on the forward strand.
TATATTATTAAATTTGGTTTCGAAATTATATTTTATATTTTTTGTTTTAAGGAAGGGTTTAAACGTATTATGGTTAAGGATTTTAAATGCTACGAATAGTATATTTATTATTATAATTATCGTTATAATAGGTTAACGATTTTTTTTAATTTTTTAAAAAGTATTAATCGTGTTAAAGATCGTTTGGATTATAAAAGAAAGGTTATTTAGGAGCGTTTTTTTTAATTGCGCGATAATATTCGAAATAAAACGGACGAGATTTTGGAATAAATTGTTTATTTTTTTTGTAATGAGAAATAGTAAATTCTTTTTCGCGAGAAAGGGGTTAAATTGATTCGGTAAGGTGTCGAGAGTTTGGACGAATTAGAGGATCGGGAGAAAAAGAAGGAAGAAAATCGTTTAGTAGCCGAGTTCGAATTTGCCGTTTTTTTGGGGTTTTTTTTTTGAAGATTTTGTCGGGTATTTTTCCGTTAGTAGTTTGGATTAGGACGCGATTTTGGGTGTCGCTGTAAGTGGAATTTTTTTAATAGTTATTAGGTATTTATAAGATTTTTCGCGGGTTTTTAAGAAGTTTTTAAGTTTAGGTAATTTTTTTATTTGATTAGGTATTAGGTAAGTTTATTAATTTTTCGTATATTTAAGATTTTTTTTGCTTTATATTTTTATTCGTTTTTTATTTTTACGTCGTTTTGTTTAATATGTACCTTAATGGTATCCGCGGTTAATTCGAGTAGGGATATATGAAATACTGGATAAAGCTTGATTTTGGGTGGTAATTTTAATTGGTAGTTATTATTTGAAATTTTTTTGATAATTTTGTAAGGGCTAATGTATTTAAAATCGAATTTTTGTTTAGGCGTTTTGTTTGGATATTTTTGGTAGTTAGGTAAATTTTTTTTCCCGAAAAAGTTGGTTTTTTTAATCGTTTTTAATTATAGTATTTTTTTATTTAGTTACGTACGAATTTAAGTTCCGTTTTTATTTTTTATTATAGTTGTTTAAATTGTTTTAAGGTAAGGATCGTTTTAATATTTAATGGTTTTTTTTTGTAGTTTTTTGTAAATTTCGGGAGTAAATTTAAAATTAGCTATAAACGGAGTTATTTTAATGCTTTTATAATAATTGGTGTTATAGGTTATTTGGGTTATTAGTAATTTCTTAATTTAATTATTTTGTTCGTAATTAATATAATGTCGTAAGTACGTTTTAAGTGTTTGATTTTGTCATTTTGTTTATTCGTTTGTTTAAAGTTAAAATACGTTAAATAATTTATAATTTAGGCCGATTTATATTATTAAGTTTTGTTAAAACTTAAAGGTAAATATTATGTTTTTATTTAAAATAATTTTATATGGTAATTTATATACGTTAAAAATATTTTAGAAAAAAATGTACGTTAATTATTTAGCGTTTATTTTTTCATTAAAATGTAAGAAATAAGAAAATTTGGTAAATCGGTTAACGATTACGAAAATATTATTATAATATATATCTATAATTAGATTTTTTAATTAAAAAAATTTAATAATAAAATTTATCGTAATGGAATTTTATGGTCGTTTCGCGATTGGTAATAATTATAATTTTCCGTAGGGTTTGTATCGTCGTGTTTTTGTTTTAGTGTATATGCCGTATTGTTATATTACTTTTTATATTATTTTTGTTATTTTTAGAAAGCGGTAAAATTGTCATAGTTTTTTTAATATTTTTTTAATACCTGGATAGTTATATAAGATATATTTATATATTTCCCGCGTAAGTTATTTTTTATATTTTTTAAGTATTTCTGTAAATAATAAGTCGTTTATATTTTATATATATATATTAAAATTTCGTATTATTTTATGCATATTAGGTAATATAGCCGTAGTTGTAGTAATTTATAATAAATGGAGATATTTTTTTGGTAGTATCGAAAATTATATAGTTAATTTTGATTATTTCTTTTTTTCGAAATCTGGTCGTTTGTTAAATGCGTTAGTTTTTTTATTTTTTAAGTTTTTACGATAAATAATAACGAAATTATCGCGCTATAAGTTTTTTGGTTATGATAAACCGGGTAAAATTTTTATAATTCGTGTAAATTTTAATTTAATATTAATTACTTTTAAAGAAATATTTAAATTTGTAAAATATTTTGATAATAATTAAAAACTTTTTATTAGGGATAACGTATTGCAGTTTAGGTTTTTGTAATTTATAAGAAAAGAAAGTAATAAAGTATAAGATATTTTAATCGTTTCGTTATCCGATTATTACATTTAAGGTATAATTTAACGCGTTGGTTTTTAGCTTTATTAGGCGGTTTAGATCGTACATAATTAATATTAATTAATTGATAATTATTTTTTTAAGTTATTAAAATATTTTTTCCGTTTTTAATATTTATTGGAATCTTTTTTTGTATAAATACGTTAAGGGGTATAATTATCCGGCTATAATCTTTAATAAATTTTCGATAGTAGTTAATAAATTTAAGGAAAGTTTATATATATTTTTAACTGTAATAAGTCGTACTTAATTTAGTATTATAACGACTTTTTTAGAGTTTATTTTGATATATTTAAAAGTAATAATATAGTTTAGGTATTTTATTTTTTATATATAGAATTAATTTCTTTTTGCGTTAATTAGTAAGTTAGCGTTTTGAAATAATTGTAATATTTTATAAACGTGTTTTTTATATTGTTTTTTAGTTTTTCGAAAAGATAAAAATATCGTTAAGGTAATATATAATAAAAATATTAAAATATTTTCGAAAGATATAATTAATTATATGCTAAAACGTAACGGGTACGTTGGCAAATTTTATAGAGGTAATAAGATATTCGTAAAAGCCGTATTTAATTCGAAAGGTTATTTTTTATTCGTAATTACTTTTGATTTAAATTAAGTTATATCCATTTTTAAGGTCGAATGCGGTAAATTATTAGGTTTTATAGAAACGATTTTTTATTTTATTAATTAAAGGTAATAGCATTTAGTTTTTAACGGTAATATTATTAAGTTATCAGTAATTTATTATTAGCCGTAATTTGCTGTTTTACTTAGGAATAAAGAATATAAGGTAGCCGGCCGGTAATTTAAATAGTCGAATTTATTTTTCTTAAGTTGATTTTTTAGATATTCTCGAAATGCTTGTAATTTTGTTTTATTAAGCTTATAAATAGGGTAAAATTTGGTGGACGTTTTTTTTTTGAGGATAATATTATGGTTTTATTCGTTATGTTTTGGTAATTTCGTATGACGGCTAGGTTAGTTAACCAACTATTAAACCTAAGTCGACGGGTTTATGTTGACAGAGTACTGTAAGAGTTTAAGTAATGAAGTAATACGATAACTTAGTTACGTTTCGTAATACCAAAAGTATTTTGGGTAACGAAGTTGTATTATAAGTTATTATTATTTAATTATACGGTAACGAATGTATATATTTTGTTGTAATTTTAAATAAATTTATTAAATCCGTATGAATTTATGTTTTAACTTTAAATAAATTTATTAAATCCGTATAAATTTATGTTTTGATTTTAAATAGATTTATTAAATCTTTATGAATTTATGTTACGTAATTAATTTATTTTAGTTTTGTTTTACGGTTTCGCTAAGAGACCGTTTTCCGAAATCCGATTAGTTGTGTTATAATACGATCCCTTTTTTTTTCAAATTTTCGCTTCGAAAATTTCTTGGGTAAGTTTTTTTTGTCCATTATGTTAGGTCGTATTGCTAACCGAAAACCTCGTAGTCGTCCGAACCAGAAGGAGAGTGTTGCGTTTTTTGCTTTTTATATTATCAAATTTGGTTTCGAAGTTATGTTATGCATTTTTTGCTTCGAAAAAGGTTTTTAATGCGTTATGATTAAGGACTTGAAACGTTGCGAATAGTGTGTTCGGTATTATAACCGGCGTTGCGATAGTTTGGTAGTTCCTTTTATTTTTTTTGGATGGTATTAATTGTGTTAAAGATTGTTTGGATCATAAAAGGTAGATAATTGTTAAACATTTTATTTAGTTTAAAAAAGATTTTATTAATAAAATATCTGAAATTTCCGAATAGATCGTACGTTTTATTTGTATCGATAAATAGTAAGTTCTTTTATGCGAAAAAGGCGTTAAATTAATTCGCTAAAGAGTGGAAAATTTGGACGAATTTAAGGATTGTAAATGTAAGGAGGAAGAAAATTATATAGCTGCTAAATTCGAAATAATTGTTATGTAGGGCCTCCTTATTGATAATAATTTGGGATATATTTTTGTTAGCGGTATTAATTGGGATGTTATCTTAAGCGCCGTTGGTGGAAATTTTTTAATAATCGTTGGGCATTTATAAGGTTGTTGGTAGGTTTTTAAGTATTTTCTGAATTTGGGTAATTTTTTTATTTAACTAGATACTGGGTATGTCCGTTAATTTTTCGTTTTTCTAATATTTTTTTTGCTTTATATTTTTATTTATCTTTTACTTTTACGTCGTTTTGTTTCGTATATGCCTTAATGGTGTTTGTTGTTAATTCGAGTAGGAATACGTGAAAAACTGGGTGTAATTTAATTTTTGGTGGTAGTTTTAGTTGATAGTTATTATTTGAAATTTTTTTGATGATTTTGTATGGAGCGATATATTTGAAATCGAATTTTTTATTTGGTCGTTTGGTTTGGATATTTTTGGTGGTTAGGTAAATCATTTTTCCTTCCGAAAAGGTTGGTTTTTCCAACCGTTTTTGGTTGTAGTGCTTTTTTATTTAGTTGCGTATAAACTTAAGTTCCGTTTTTATTTTTTGATGTAATTATTTGAATTGTTTTAATGTAAAAATTGTTTTAACATTAAGTATTTTTTTTTTGTAATTTTTTGTAAATTTTAGGAGTAAATCCGTAATTGGTTATTAATAGTATTATTTTGATGTTTTTATAGTAGTTAATGTTATAAGTTATTTATATTATTAGTAATTTCTTAATTTAATTATTTTGTTTGTAATTAATATAATACCGTAAGTACGTTTTTAATATTTAATTTTGGCGTTCCGTTTGTTTGTTTGTTTGGGGTCGAAAGATATTAAATAATTTGTGATTTAAGTTAATTTGTATTATTAAGTTTTGCCAAAATTTAAAAGTAAACGTTATTTTTTGATTTGAAATAATTTCGTATGGTAATCCGTATACGTTAAAAACGTTTTTAAAAAAGGTATATATTATTTGTTCGGCTGTGGTATTTTTCTTATAAGGTAAAAAATAAGAAAATTTTGTAAATCGGTTAACGATTATAAAGATATTATCGTAGTATTTGCCCGTAATTAGGTTTTTTAACAAAAAAAGTTTGGTGATAAAATCGATAATAATGGAATTTTATAATCGTTTTGCGATTAGTAACGGTTGTAATTTTCCGTAAGGTTTGTGTCGTCGTACTTTTACTTTGTTGCAGGTGTTATATTGGCGTCGAATTTTTTGTATTACTTTTTTTATTTTGGGGAAAAAATATATGCGTTAAAAGCGTTCGAAGGTTTTATGGATTCCTAGATATCCGTACAAGGGATATTTATATATTTCCCGTATTAGGTTTTTTCGATATTTTTCCGGAACCTGTATTTTATCGGTTTTTTCTGGTAGGTTATCGTTATGCTATTTAATTTTTTGGTATATGTTTATGGTGTTTGTTCGTATTGTTGCAATTTGGCGTAAATGTAAGTGCTTTTCTTTCGTCGTATCGAATACGGCGTAATTAATTTTAATTATTTTTTTTTAAATCTAATCGTTTGTTAAATATATCGGTTTTGCCATTTTTTAAACCTTTACGATAGATAATAACAAAATTATATTCGGTTAGGTTTTTAACGTAACGGAATTATCGTATTGTAAGTTTTTTGGTTATGGTAAACCGGGTAAGATTTTTATGATCCGTATAAATTTTAATTTGATATTAGTTATTTTTAAAAAAGTATTTAAATTCGCGAAATGTTTTAATAATAGCTAAAAACTTTTTATTAGGGATAACGTATTGTAGTTTTAATTTTTATAACTTATATAAAAAAAAAGTAACGGGGTATAGTATATTTTGATCGTTTTATTATTCGATTACTACGCTTAAAGCATAATTTAATACGTCGGTTTTTAGTTTTATTAGGCGATTTAGGTCGTATATGATTAATACTGGTTAGTTTATAATTATTTTCTTAAGCTGTTAGAATATTTTTTCCGTTTTTAGCGTTTATTAAAACTTTTGTTTTTTTCGAGTAAAAATATTAAAAGGTATTATTATTTGGTTAAAATTTTTGATAAATTTTCGATAGTAATTAATAAATCCGAAAAAAGCTTGTATTTTCTTAATTATAATAAATTATACTTAATTAAATATTGTAGCAACTTTTTTAAGGTTTATTTTAATATATTTAAAAATAATAATATAATTTAGGTATTTTATTTTTTATGTATAAAATTAATTTTTTTTTACGTTAATTAGTAAATTGGCGTTTTAAAGTAATTATAATATTTTATGGATATGTTTTTTATATTACTTTTTAATTTCCGAGAAAATAAGAATGTTATCGAGATAATATATAACGAAAATATCGAAATGTTTTCGGAATATATGGTTAATTATGCGTTAAAAGGTAATAGGTACGTTAGTAAGTTTTATAAAGGTAATAAGGTATTCGTAAAAATCGTATTTAATTTGAAACGTTATTTTTTATTTATAGTTTTTTTTAATTCGAATTAAGTTATATTTATTTTTAAAATCGAAAGTAGTAAATTATTATATTTCGTAAAAGCGATTTTTTATTTTATTAATTAAGGGTAATAGTATTCGATTTTTAATAGTAATATTATTAAGTTATTAATAATTTATAACTAGTCGTAATTTGCCGTTTTTTTAAGATAAAGAATATAAGATAATTAGTTAGTAACTTAGATAATTAAATTTATTTTTTTTGAGTTGATTTTTTAGGTATTTTCGAAATATTTGTAATTTTATTTTGTTAAAATTATAAATAGGGTAAAATTTGGTTAATGTTTTTTTTTAAGGATAATTTTATGGTTTTATTCGTTATATTCCGATAGTTTTGTTTTAAGTTTTTTGTTAAATAATTTTTTATATTTATGGTATTATGGTAAAACGTTAGTTAATTTTTTTAATTTAAGGGTTAATTGTTGTAAGTTGTTATTTAATTACCGTAATTTTGCTTTAATAATGGTAATAATACGTCGAATTTTTTTATGATGCTTTTTTTTTTTTTTATGTTTTTTTCTTATGGGTGGTAAGATTTTTGTTATGTCCTTATGCCGGTATTCGTCGTTATTTTCGATCGAATATTAAGATTTTTGTTTTTTTTTTAATATTTGTCGTTAGACCGTAAAACAAATTTTACCTGGTTAATTGCTTAATTAATTAAGGGGTTGTATTAACGTAATTATGTTACTTTTAAGATTATATCGTAATTTCTTAACGGTATTATGTCGAAATTAATGGTTATATATTGTTTTAGTACGACGATATCGAGGTAATTAATTTCGCGTATAATTTTTCCGTTATCGTATAAAAATGGCTAATTTTCGGCTATATTCGTAATGTAAAGGTTTTTTTTATATTTTCATAGTAATTTGAGTCGGTTAATTGTGTTAGGTGTAATATAATTACCTTTTAAAGTTTCGTTGTTTACCATAGCGGTATACCAGTATGTTTTAATTCGTAATTTTAAAGTAATAGGGTTTTTTTCATTTTTTATTTTTGCTAGAACTTTTTTTGGGAGTTTTTTTTTATTTTTTTTGGGTTTCGCCTTTTTGCGGTTTTCCTATAGGGGGCGTGGTATTTTTGGGTAATTTTTTTCGAGTTATCGCATTTTCCTTTTGAGATTTTCGATTTGGTTTCGTAGCTGTTTAATAAAGTGGTGTTGTTATTTTACTTATGGTTTTAACTTACTAATACGTGCTGTATAGCGTTCGGTATCCTTATGAAGTTACGTATTTCGGTATTTTTATGTTTTTAATTTTCTTTTTAATTAAATTATTTTCTTTATTTGTTATCGCATTTTTTAATCCCATTATGTGAATTGTTTTTCCATAGCATAGGTGGCTTTTTACGTAGGGGTGTTATCGTTTTTTCCCTATAAATCCTTGGTAGTTTATTTTAGATTAGCCAAAATTCCTTTCCGTTTTTGTAGATCTATGGTAGTGGATAGTTAAAGGTGAAGGTCCGCGATTAACTATCGGATGGATAGCTTACGTTTTTTTATTCCTTTTTTTTCTTTTTGTAATTAATGATTGCATTTTTTAAAGAAATAAAAGGGGTTTTTCTTAAGGGCATTATAAATTTGGGGGCCAACTATAGGATGCCATTTTTTGATCGATTTTTTTTTGGGAGCGCAAGGTGCGAAAATGTTGATATTATTGTTTATTTTGTTTGTTTTGGCCGGTTTAACCAGGGAAATTAAATCCTTTTTTTGCTATACGTATGATGCGTAAGTAGATGGATTGCTTTTATTTTTCGTGGTTAGGGTATTGTTGTCGCTGGTAGTAAAAAGGGTGTTTTTTAGCATATCGATTAAGGATGCCAGGGTAAACTGTTTCTGTCCATTTTAGGTATTTTTGTAATTATTTTTCTATCTCGTTAAAAAATTCCATAATAACGGGTTGGTGTCGTATTATGGCGATTGTTTTTCCTTTGTTATTAAAGGGTTGCCCCGTAGGCATAAAAATTTAAGGTTTGTTTTATTGTTTCTTGGGCGATCGACATTTTTTGGCCCTGTGGCTTGTTTTACCATAATTCCAGCATTCGATGCGTTGTTTGTTTTGTTTTTGGACGGCGCCAATTTCCATGGGTTTAGGTTCCGTTTTATGTGCAGTATTTTGTCGTTTTGGTGCACTGGTATTGGCGTGGTGCCGTAGTTTGTTATTTTTTTTTTGGTATTGCGAGTTCGTTAGGCATACTGTCGATCGTCGATCTTGACGGTTTTGGCAATATAGTCGGTTAAATATTGTGGTCGATTTTTTTTGAACAATCCTTCTTGTATTTTTTTTTTTGAGGCCGTCGAAGAATCGCGCTATTAATATTTTTTATCCCCAATTAAATTTCGAAAAAAGTTAAATAAATTTAATGCTATAACGAAAAACGGATCCTTTTTGGCGTAACTGTTAGATGCTTATTTTCGTTTTGTTTTTTTCGTTTATTATTTCGAAAGTTTTTTGAAATATTTGTTCGAATACCTTATAATCGCTATAAATTCGTACCATTTTTACGTTTTGTTATTTTAGGGGCATAATAACATGTTTTCGCATAACGGGTTCGAACTAAATAACTGTATGTCCCGAAAGTCGTTTTATTACGAATTTAACCTGTACTGTTGGGGTAGTTAATCGTATTAGAAAATACTTAAAATATGTTCGATATTGGGTAAGGAATAACTGTAATTTAATAGATATTTTATCGAAAAGTTTAAGTTTAAAAGGTTTTAATATTTTTCTAGATTTTTTATTTAAGGTTGGTTAAATTGGTATTTTTCCGGAGATTTATTACGTTTATTCCAAAAGGATTCGAGTTGTTTAGAAAGTTAAGGTAAGTTCTGTATTATCTCGTTTAAGCTGGTTGATACGTTAATTTACGAGGTCCAAACGTCGAAGGATTTCTTTTTTAGTTAAAACGGGAGTTTGATTTTTCTTATTCGAATTCATGTTATTATTTTTAGGGATTTTATATGCGGGCTATTTGCTGGTAAATATATTGTCAGAATATTGCTTAAAGTCTGACGGTACTACTAAATAAAAGTTTGTAACGTATAACGGCTAGGTTAATTAATTAATTATTAAACTTAAGTCGACGGGTTTATATTAGTAAAATACTATGAGAATTTAAGTAATGAAATAATACGATAATTTAGTTACGTTTCGTAATACTAAAAGTGCCTTAAGTAACGAAGTTATATTACAAATTATCGTTATTTAACTATACGGTAACGAATGTATATATTTTATTATAACTTCAAATGGATTTATTAAATCCGTATAAATTTATGTTTTAACTTTAAATAGATTTATTAAATCCGCATAAATTTATGTTTTAACTTCAAATGGATTTATTGAATCCTTATAAATCCATGTTACGTAACTGACCTACTTGAGTTCTGTTTTACGGTCTCGCCAAGAGACCGTTTTCCAAGGTCCGACCAGTTGTGTTATAACATTTCGTTTCGAGTTTTTTGTTAAATAACTTCTTGTATTTATGATATTATAATGGTATATTAGTTATTTTTCTAATTTTGAGTTTGGTTGTTGTAAATCGTTATTTAGTTGTTGTAATAATGCGTTTAAATTTTTTGTGATGTCCCTTTTTTTTTATGTCGTTTTTCTGTAGGTAGTAAGGTTTTTGTTGTGTTTTTATGCTAGTATTTGTCGCTTTTTTCGATCGAGTGTTAAGTTTTTTTTTTTTTTTTTTTTTTTTTTTTTTTTTGGGGGTTGGGGTGTGGG